>ATSW01015188.1:0-10916 GCA_000444245.1 Botryllus schlosseri | reverse complement strand
GAGGGTGTGCTTGAAACATGACACTATTCCGCTTGTGAATATTAAAATGACTAGCATCCGTCACCGATACGTGCTTGGTCCGGAAACGCGCTGACCGACATCATGAGCTTATGTTCCGGAGCAGTGACAGCGCAATTGTTATTGCTGTTGAGACCACGTATGAGATTTGGGTGTAATTGTTCCTGGGTTGAAGCGATGCCGTGAGCTTGCGTAATTGCTTATAAGATAGTGGACTCCGGTCTATTCTGGTCGCTTCAGAGCACGTATGGAACCAGTTGTTACAAGATCACGATAAAACATTTCGCATGAGTGACATATATCTAATGATACCAAGCGTACTATGATTATTGACAGTTACATCAATATATTACACAGGCGGGAAGGCATATACTGCGATTTTCTAATCAGTACAGTGTGACTTCACATACTTTTTCATTCGCGATCACAGGAAACGTTTATTACAGTGTGTGTTCAATCGAGCATCACTCATTTTGGCGCCATAACAGTATGAAAGATATGGAACGTTTATATATCTATCTTCTATGCGACAGCGAATAATATGGCCAGTTCTACATCCCATTAAAAATTAATTTGGTATTTTTTTACCATCTGCTTCATTCTACTTCGGGACAATGTTGTCGGACTTTGCAGAAATATGCCAATTATGCTGTGCACAATATTATCGAAACTATAATTCTTGTTGAAAAATTAGCTCTTAGTGGCAATGAGAATATAATTTCGTTATTCTTAAAAATCATCTCTCAAGACTCTGATCATTAGAATTCGTATCATTGTGCCTAGCACCAGTCAATATTCCTCTATGTTTGTTTTATTCACACATACACAGTGGCGCTCATCGCCTATATGGTAATTTGCGCCACGACATTGATTTCAGTAATTTCAGTCCTTTGTCTTCGTAATGTTTGGGACGACTTCCACTCTCGCTCTCTTTCATCATCGGTCTCGCTCGTTTTTCATGCGCCCATATCTTGCACTTTGCTGCCGACTTCTGGCTCGGCTCACCTTAACTCTGGGCTTTGGAAACACTGCAATGATGTCAGCTATGAGGCGCCCACAGAAACCTCCGGACACATAGTAGTTGGTCCGAACCGGGATTCGAACCACTGCCACTGGCGTCGCAACGCCGGCACTTAACCAACTGCGCCACTCGCTTCCCAATATTACATTATATTACTATCAGTATGAGGCATTAAAGGTAAAAAAGAATATCGGCAGTTTTCGGGACGTCACTGCACGTGCTACAAGTCGGCATCTACGGAATAGCAATGAAGGAAATTGGCTTGGTGTGAATGATAGTAGTAGTAGTCGACAAACACCATGAATACCAAAAACAAACAAACAGCACCATGGTAGGGAGTCAGACTACCATAATATGTGGCTACTACACTGAAAATATTGATTACTCCTTATAACACAAATGTAGCTTACCGGGAACAAGCCCCTGACTTTCCATTCGCTAACATCGAGTTCTTATCCATGTATATCAGTTTTGATATACTGTGCTTCCTGGCTTTTTATGCGGCTACTCGAGACACACCTTCAACAACACTAATTATCCTCAGCAATATTATACAGCTTCCACTGCGAGATGACTTCCTCAAATTGTCAAACCGTCGCTCCGGAGCTATTTAATGCAGCACACGAGGAACTAATCTATGCAGTCGTGAATGACGGTTCCTAAGTCTAAATTACAAGCTTCGTCTATTACGGCATCGGCCGTAGTCAGGTCATGAAAATGCCAGATTTATGATAGGTAGGTATTAGTCATAGGCGGTCCGTGATATCCTTTCACGCAGATGATATATTCTATACGTGAGCGCGTGCATTTATCAAATATAATATTATTTTTATTGTCATAGGCATCACTGACTGAGACACTCGGGATGGTGCGAACCCCCGAAAGATTCTGGTTTATGTGAACGCGAA
Source organism: Botryllus schlosseri (assembly GCA_000444245.1). Lineage (NCBI taxonomy): Eukaryota > Metazoa > Chordata > Ascidiacea > Stolidobranchia > Styelidae > Botryllus > Botryllus schlosseri. Next base: position 8,969 of record ATSW01015188.1, on the reverse strand, counting down.
CCGATTTCAAAGATTATATGTAAGGGGTGGCCAACGTGCGGCCGTAGAAGGGAATTTTTGTGGACGCGAACATAATGCACAGAACTCGGACGTGAGTATCACGTTCACACCATCCCTGCGATATAGATTAACGTCAATGACATTTGGAGAGTGTCATGGAAACGGCATACTACACTCTTATCGCTAAAAGTTTGTACTCACACCCAAAAGGTGACGCTCAAAAACATAACGTAACTTAGAATTATACCGCAGTACCAGTCGAAAAAATTGTAATCCGAGTGATGCTTGACAAAGTGGAATAATTGTACATGATGTACGAAGGAGCGCAGGCATCTAGGATTTATATAAATTCTTACACCTTCAATCAATAGAACATTCACTTCTGCAAAATAACCGAGCTAGCTCACTCAGCTAGCGATGGAAAAGCGTCAATTGACAATGATGACTGGCTCAAATTGGGTCAAAATTGAATCACACTGAAAACGAATCGCTCGTCGGTCAGTAAAGCATTCGATCGACATCCCGAGAACGGGGTTTTTGAATACTAAGGAAAATTCTTCTTCCATGTGTCACTTTTTTAGTGTCAATACACACTCTTTTAAGTAAGAGTGTACAAGCGCGTTGTAAATGTACAATATGGATAGCTATTGTTGTGTGCGGTATACACGGTGTTTGTCGACTACAATGGTCAAAGGTCATTTACACCCTGCCGATATTCTTTATTTTGAAACCATATCTACCAACTTCGTAGGCTTCTAGGCAACACGCGGATTGGCTGGCGAGGAAGAGCCTAGATAAACCTCCAACATTTGGGAAGCGGTCCTGAAATATGGGTAGCGGTACTTTCCGACCTGCCATGGTAATAAGCACTCCATTTGATTATGGCATTTTCGGGATTTGCTGTAATTTATCGGATAGAGTGCTCTACGCTTTCCTCAATGCGGCATACTTCGCACAGTTGTGAATCGCTGCATCCGATATTGTTCAGATGGTAATTTAGTCATAGACGATGACATGATATCCGTTGACGATGATGATATGCTATAGGTGCGCGCACCCGCTTGGATTGATTGTAATCAATGATAGCAGCCGGCGTTAAGCCAACAGAAGTTGAATCATTTTTCCAATCGGTAAGGTTTTATGCTCGCACCTTAACCGCGTGAGCTGCTGTTAGTTTACATGATGTTTCGACATCTTCTCCATCTCTCTCCAGACTGATCTGCCGAATTGTTGCCCAATTGAGCGAACTGGTTGATATCTAACAAGTCATCAATGTGTACGAAAATCGTTTTAACTCAACCATGTAGCTTAATTGCTTCTGTGTAACCTACGAGTATATGGGAATATTCAGATTTGCGTTTTCAATACGTGTGCGTTCTGTACCATATCTGTAAGTATATCTGTCTTGATGAGGGATTCCCAACTGCGGCTGTAGGAGCCGTATGCGACGTCAAGCCTTCTTGCGGGTCTCATTCCTCCACGAAAATGCCACAAAAATCCCATCTTGGGTTCGATCCGCATGATAGACATTTACATGATCTTTTTTTAGTTGACGAACACATGCTCATAGAAATATTCAAGTATAATTCGTCACAATTCCAATATTACCCGCATACATCTCAGCTCCAAACCTGCGCATAACACATGTATGAAGCTGAAAACTATCACATAACGGCATATAACTTGCGTTGTAGTAATGATATGCATTTGAAGTTTGTTTCAGTGAAGAGCACACGCCAGTCTGTGTCTATCAATGATAAAATGTTCGCTATAATTACCCGAGTGTTTTCATACTGTACCATTGTTACACTAAATCAGTGGTTATCAAGGTGGGGGAGGGGGCGTAAAAGCATCCGACGGGGCGCGGGATGCCGCGGTTAACAGAACATTTTTTCGCACTCCGCTCGATTTACCTCCTGCTCGTGGTGTTTGCTCAGAATATTATCCTAATTTCATATTGGAGAATACTCTCAACAATAGCCATAACCTTTAATGCCGTTGGGATTGCTAGCATTCTGATTTCTCTCTTTAGTATTTTGTCATGTCACGATAAGGGGATGCGAAATTTTTCACTATCAAATAGGAGTGTCTAAAAAAAGTTTGAGAACCACTGCTCTAAAGTTTTAAATTCGCCCCGCAACAAAAAAGGGATTGTTGTTCGGGCCAATTGGTCTGAATTATTTGGTCGAGAATTAGACGTTTGATGGTTGTATGGAACAGGAACTCGAAACAAGTTATGACTTAGAATAAAAGTTCTTGCATATCCCATGCTTTGGAAATATCGGCAATTTCACAAGACATAAAACCGGATGATTCTTTGGAGTAAATCTCAGTAACAGAGCCCGCTTCAGTGTTGGATTTATCGCGGCACATATCCCATCAAAATAAAATAAAAAACATTTCTGTGGGGACACACATCATTGTGGAATTTTTCAATTGCAAATGTTGCAAATAGTAATCCGAGATCCCCATATCCGAAATAATAATCAGTCAACTTATTTTTGATATCATTTATACACCATCTCAATTATAACAACCTTGATATGTGAATATATGTCAAAGCAATAATACGTAATAATAAATGTAGCCGACAATAGTGATATACAGTTTGAATGTTGTGGCCCCAAAAAGCTCCAAGTTTGTGTGGACTTTGTGTGGATCTATCTCAGGGGTCAACAACACGCGGCCCGCGTTTTGAAATGCAAAAATTGACTTCAGTTGAAATTGAAACATATTGTTGTTGTTGTTCAAAGTAAGCTATTCTCCCGTTCCCAATATCACTATTCGTCACTAGCCGATACGACTTCGGCGATGGTAATATCATCATCATTGGTTTATTAGCAATTTTATCAGTTCAACACACCACAAAAAATGCGATACAATGAATAGACAGGAAGATGTCGAAGCGACTTGGATTAGTCTATGGAATCAAACACCCACCTTAGCCTAGGCGATGTAAAGAGGAGGCATGCACACTGAATGAAAGTAAAGAAGACAGTATAGAAAAAGAAATAGCGGCAAGGATAGGGCGGCATGTCATGGGAAGCGAGATCGATAGGTCAGTCGTGGTCCGGTAATCTTGAGGATGGACTGTATTTATTTAATATTTTAATCATTTAATAATTTATAATCATTCCATGGAGGAAGAATTTGCCGATATGAATGGGCATATTGCCTTGACTTGCCAAGACCGAGGCGCTTAGAAAGCGACTTCGGGCTTCCCAAAACACCAAGCTCTACGAGGAGATAGTTTTCCAGCAAGTGCCATGTCTATCTAACCCCAATATCGATTCTTTAGTCCAGGAGGGTCAATCTGCAACAGTAGAAGGAAAATTATGCGGCCGTCGACACTCATGTCGATTAGGATGTGTTGTTGTTGGCGGCGGCCGTCAATATAGGCAAATTAAATTTACGAATTGACTCCCTAATTAATGAGAGGTTTGAATTATTCTTGAAATTTTCTTCGCGCTCGGCGCGGTTCAATGTGAGTGGATTTTCGATTTTATTATAGCAGTGTCCTTTGTGATCTAATCCGCACAGTACAGATGCGAACAGCAGAGGAAATTGATGCGCCCCATAAAGAAATACCAGTTTGTAATCGTGCGTTTGAGAAAAATCAATATATTTCCACTATACTCACAATCATGAAGGGGTGTCAAGAAATAACAACATGCAACAAAGAGGATTAGGCTAATAACAATTGGCCCACTCAAAGATGCAGCACAGTAATATAACTTCCCTGAATTCTCGAAGACACCCCCTGCATCAACTGTATCGGTGAATTTGCGCACACTGGCTTACAAAGGATAAATATTTGATAGTAATATGTGAAACTATACTTGTATTAATGACGAAATATGAATACATTTTCGCGCTTCGCGCGACCAGACAACGAATACCTGTGCTTATTCATAACATAACTACTCACGATTTTGGTGCGCACTGCGCATAGTAAGCCGATATCAGTAAATAGATTAGTCGGGAGTTCACCGGCAATGGACATGGGCAGTTTACCGTGGGTATTTGGCCTCCAGTAGTTCATTACGACTATGCACTAGAATGCGGCCGTAGCCAACACAAGTAATCGAAATGCGGCCGTGAATAGCAAAAAAGGTTGGCCACATCTGCTTTGTGTAGTTGCTGACGAGGGTTGTCAGGTATCGTGCGGAGCTCATAGCTAAAAATAGAATGAAAGCAATGATCATCATTTTTTTGTTGTAGGCTATATGTATGTCTTCAATAAAAATATTATTCCTTTTGCGGTAACTATGTCCGTCGCCCATGTTAGAGAGAACAGCAATGTAATGACGTAGAGTTATCATAACGTGGCCGTTAAACGATGCATTTCCTATTTTATTCCGACATTGACGACATGCGGCCCGCGGCCTCTACGAATTTTGAAAAGTGGCCCGCGACCCGTTTCGAGTTGGCGACCCCTGATCTATCTATTATGTTCATTCTTAACGCAAACCGATAATGTTACGTGTAGTGTGCATACACAGCTGATTCCAAACACCAAACATAAGTAAATGGATATATTTGCAGGTCATGCAAAATTATAAAGCGAAATTCAGAGATTAAGAGTCCCAAATTCCGTTCTATGTATGACTCACTCAATGTCGAACTATGTCCTTCTCACCTCCGCTCTCTTGTTAATCACTCTTTGCGAAAAGAATGTATATATCCACCCGTTTTTCACCTCTGATATAAGGATTTGAATATACACTCATGGCATTCGAAACCGGACCTACCTCAAACTTATTTCGCGGTATGAATCGAGTACAACATTTTTATACAGATTTTCATGCCCGTTGGAAGGTAGGATTTATGACCGCGATATAATTCTGAGTTAGGTTCTATTTTTCCGTGTACCACCCTTCTCGGCCCCTTTCGTCTGACTATATACGCACTATTTTCTGCTTAGAGAGGAGTGTCTATCAGTCAGATGATCCCGATATAGTATTTAGTCGATGTTAATGGGGCCTGGTACATCAGATTACCTACATTCATGAATATGAAAGCATGTAGGCCCAATGCCGAAATCATGCAGGACGCAAAGCGACATTGAAATGTCAATATATGCCTGGAAATCATTTTTAGAAGGGATTTTTTGTATTATGTTTGATTACAAAATTTTCATATGAAACATGGCTTTGATATTTTATACATTTCTCATAGTGATAAAGCGGCCAGGTAGGCCTACTATTATAGTGGTTAAATGCATGAGAAATTGAACTATGAAATTTAAGGCGCCCATAAGGAACTGGGATAGCTGAATTCATAGTGTTTTGCATTTGCCAAGGACTCATGCAGCAAAAACGATTTAAAATGATATACCATACACACGTGGTGATGGCAAAATGAACTCACACATAGGAATATATGGTATAAGATTTCACGCAACGGCAATATAAAGTTAAATATCTTTTCCAAATAGCATGTCTAGTCGAGTTAATATTTCTTGAAAGGCAGTGGTCCCCAATCTTTTTATGTTCGCCACCTCAAATTTCGACTTGAAAAGGTTGCGCGGCCCCACCTTTCAATTTGGCCTGTTGGTTACAAAAAATGGTCAGCACCTTGGGCGAAACCTACTCACGGCCTATGTTACACAGCTGGCGACTATTTGCGCAGTCATAGCAATCATAAACTTGTCAACCCCTGTCCTCAGATTAGGACATTCATATTCAATCAAGACTATATCAATGCACTGGAAGGAGTTCTATTTTATATCCCGTTGAAGTATTACCATCGGTCTTGAACTGCTACGTGGCATACTGCATCATGTGAAATAAAGATAACGATCTCTAAGTTATTCGATCGCACCGAGCGTGAGTGTATGTGTTATACTGTTAACACATGGCACTACCGGTCACTTGTAGTTTGCCTGGAAGGGAAAAAAACCTCCTTAATGATTTTTATTATGCTCCCAACACTATAATCTTTATAGTGATGGCCAGTCACTAACGTTGAGTTATATTGGGTGGCGCTTTAAAATGCGTTTTATTTTGAAAAATGAACGAAAATATTCAGAAACGATCCGCCGATAGCATCCGCTCAATTGGCATTCTTGTAATAGTGAATCGTATTTAATTTCTCCGCGACCCCATAAATCGGAAAACGATCACTAGTTTGGGAATCCCTGTTGTAACGAATTTTCACAACTGTGAATGCAATTAGGCTCAATTCAACTAATTCCAGGAACTCTATTAACAGAGAGTCCCGCTGGGGCATGGACCATTTTACTCCTTGCCACGCCGATATGGGTTGATGTGACTGAAGTGCCTTCTTCATCATGATATATTTGAAGCACTACTCTTTCATATTGTGCCCTATGCGTACATCAATAGTTCCCAAGCTTTTCAAAGTCGCGAACTCCTTGCAAGAAATTTTGAAGCTTGCGGAACACTGATCACTGAAATGTATGAAAGATTTTTACAACATCAACCACGTATCTATAATGTGTTCGGTCAGAACTTCTATAAATTGTTTTTGTGAATCCATTTTACCGCTATGGCGTACCTGTTGACCAGCTGATTGAATTACTTAATCATCATGTCATTGATTAAGCATAGAAAAATCAGACACCAACGCACCCGTTGATTTGCTCTAGGCTACTCTATACTCAGTATGCAGAGTTATATTTTAGGCAGGATGGGTAGAGAAAGGATATGTCAGAAAAATATCAATATGATACCAAACCGAGTTGTGTAATGCAGGGGTAGTCACATTTTTATGACTAAGCCATATTATCGCAATAGCTTTTTTGCGCGAGTAACTGATTGTGGTAGCAAGCCCGATCGACTTGGAAAAGCACGTATTATTCACGGAAGGTTGCGTGACGTGCGACGAATTTATGAACTCAAGAATATCAGCAAATATTACATTATTATGGAACCAACGGTTCGGTGCTGTCGCGAGGCAAATGTTTGCCCGTCCCGACCCATACTATACAAAACCATGACGTAGCTGCATATCGCTGGTGTGATCACGATAAAGTAACATTACCATGTAGGATTACGCCATTATAACGCCACCTTGATCATGAAAAATATCTCGAACAGGAGATTTCCACCCTGGCGCCACCGCCAGATCGTTTGACGAGCAGTCACTGTCAATCACGGAAGGTTATACCAACAAATTACCATCACCATATGTAGTTGCAATACTTCCGCGACGTTTCAATTTATTTTTAGCATTTAGACTACATTAATGTATAGCAATAGGCTATGTACATATTCATATGAACGTTATCCTTTCAACGGTTCGCCACTTCAATTCCATCTGTAGTTGTGCAGAATTGTCAGGTTCCTTTCTCGCACATAACCCCACTCAGCGGTCTTGCTTTCAAGTAGTTCCACAAACCAAAGTTGGAACTCCCATCATTTCTTACATTCATGATAATGTACTTGCGAGGAGACGAGGTAGATGGATATCCTGGATACCACTGGAATTGACTTGAATGTTTCTCCATTCCTGATCGGTACATCAGAGAAGAAGTCTGTAAAAACAGCAGTACTTCTTAGCCAATTCTGAAATCAGTTAGTTTTGTTTCTCCTAGTTAAAGATGACGCGAATTTGGCACAGCAATTGGATATCACAAGTACAACAACACAACCGCATTAGCTACATAGACCAAGGACGTGTTGTTCATGGAAAATTATATCAACATACCAGTCATTTGAAGACGATGAATTGACGTGAGAGCGGCAAAATCTGATTACTATCATTACCGCAGAAAAATTGCAGTGATTTCGCGAAAATAGAAACTAAGATAACTTGATTTGACAGGTATTTACAATGACCTGCTACTCCGGGGATTGGACACCTTATTCGTCAAAAGAGCCATATTGACCGTATATTTTCATTTGTAACACCGAAAGAGCCATATAGTGATTTGAATTGACTGTTATGTCACAGTTAAATATTAGAGAGTCATTCGTACGCGAAAAAGTCTGTATCGCGCTGATGATCAGGAAGAGAATTTTGGTGCATTACCATAGGCCTGCAGGCGTCCCTATGTCTGCTTCTCACTATGATTATTCAACCTATTGTGCAATCCAAGATTCGAAGCCGTACAACGTTTGGTACAGCGAATCATGATATTTGATATTATATTGATAGTAACCTCGTTTTGGACTGTATCGACCTCGACGGATTATAGATTTGTCCGACGTATAAGCCTTAAACTTACTTGACGGAATCGTATTTGTCCGATAGAAAAATCGATTATATTGGACTGATAATATTTGCAATTATCAGCAGCCTATATGTGGCATATATTTCAGGATTTTGAGAAGGGTGTCTGAGCCGCCATCCTCCTCAAGGATACGCTACTGTTTTAACCTAATAAAGACTTGTCTCAGCTGCCGAACGAGTACCAATACCGGCCGGTGTGAAAATTTCGATCATATTCATAATTGAAGCGTGAAGTAAGTGCCGAATTATGAAATTTATCAACGAGTCATATGTTAGCATACACAGGGCCGTAACAGCACTTCGTCAGCCCCACCAAAAACTTTGGTCTTGGGCCGCCCATAGGGTTATAGGCCGAACTTCTAGGGGGATTCGCCCCCAGACTCCCCTCCCGCGATACCCTGTTTACCGCTATTTATCATATTGTTGGGAGTTTGTTTAGTGAGCCAGCTTTTGTCGCCTAAGCGCGCGAAGCGCGGAAAATTTCTAGAATTCATGATTGAATCGGTCAGTATGATCGGGAATTGCATATATATTGTTAGCAATTTTTATCTTCTCTCTGCTCACGTAATCAGATTTTCCGGTAGAGCTGAGTGAGGTTTCTTTGAAAAGGTAGGACGACTCAATAACAATTAAACATCTTCGGGCGTATACCCATTGGCAGGAACGAAACAGTACCTCGTCAGGCCCCCAAAAACGTGGGTTATGGGCTCCCATAGGGTGTAAACCCCCCCCCCCCATCACGTTGTTCGCGTTTGTCACGAAATCATCTGTAC
>KE606329.1:999-16850 GCA_000444245.1 Botryllus schlosseri | reverse complement strand
GTCTCCGACTCAGCCAGTTTCACATGTATTTGGTATGATTTATCATTATTCCACTTGACATTACCTTGCGGTGTCATCGAAACTCCTACAGCAAATCGATGTCCTCAATCTCAAAATATTTGTAAACACTGTCTTCCAATCGTGATCCTTCTGAGTATTCGAGACGCAATATAGCAGGTTTTATGTATTGCTGAGACCGATTATTTACAGTATCAATTCTCATTCGATGCTCTCTGGAAAAATATCCAGCTTAATTGCTGTGTAAGTGACTATGCTAATTTCGCACCATATTGCCTCGGTGCGATTTCATTCTCATCATACCAAATGTGAAGCACAGCATTTTCTTGACATAGTTGCCTGCAAATTACTGCCATCATGTTCTATCCTATCTGAACAGCTATGTTTCTCAATTCAATATCTAGTACCAGAAGTATCGTGTTTAAATTTTGGCCCTTGAGCCCTTGCTACTTCAGAAAAATATGCAATGTCCACAGTTTCAATTAAGGAGATGTATCTCAGAACTCATGAGTTATTTTGTCATTAAGCATTGTGCAATTTTTGGAAAACCCATTGGACAACACATATGAATATAGCCATAATTATTCCACTATGAGTGATTTTTTATTCACGACTCCTGGATTAGCATTGCGATGTCAAGTTTTAATTGGTGTTATTGTTGACATTTTGATATCGGCTATTATTTTTCTTTATTAGATATTGTTAAGTTTGGTTCATCTGCGATAGACAACTTTCTTCTGCATTAGCATTTACTTATCACGAATATTTGAACCAGTGCCGAAGTGAGAGTGAAGCAGGTAAACTACATTTAATAATCGTGATTCCTGATAGGCCATTGGTCCTGTGTTCAGCAGAGCTGCCTAGTAGTACTGCTTTATTTAGATTATTGTAAAGCTAGGCTACTTGTCAGTAATGCCTGTGTTTGACCGACCTATTGGATATTGTGACTCCCTATGTATATTTATGTAGTGTCACAGGCCACCCTGGCTTCTGTATTTTCAGTTATTAAATATGTGCCAGTTCTTGTGTAATCTGTATGACCTATTTAGTCATTACATTTCGTTGAAGCTGGTTCCGTAGGTGATATTTGTGTAAGCTTTTGTTGAACATTTGGCTACTACCGTAATTTTCCAAGTATAGTACGCCCCCATGTATAATACGCCCCTTAAAATGGCATGCAAATTCTGGGAAAGAGCATGTTCCCATGTATTGTATAGTACGCATCCTGCATTCACAGTACATGAATAGCTGTGTTTTAGTACGCGATGTTGTTTTGTTTTGCGATGTCAGTGTCGAACAATCATGACATAACCATCGCTAATCATTATGCAATTAACGGCATTGTCTCTAAACGATAGTACAGAGCAGCCAATGCCTGCGAGGCTGGCGACGCGATAGTTCAGGCCAGCGACACGACGTCTTGCGCATGAGGCCTATTACAGATGCGATTGCTAATCATTATACAAGTAACGGTATTGCCTCTAAACGACAGTAGATAGCAGCCGAAGCCTGCGAGGCCGGCGACACGACATCTTGCGCACGAGGTTAGATGCGGTTGCTCAGGCCAACCGTTATGTCGTGCAAACCACGCCTGTTGGAGGTGCGACTGATTACGCAAGCGATCATATATTTTGCGCACATGGGCATGTCGATGAATAAGCGAGGATTGCCGCGCGCGCGCGCCCAGCAATCAATGAATGACCTAATTTCGCTCGCGTGCAAACGGCGAACCAACTCAGCAGGAGATTGCGTGCTGTGCAGACGACTCTCGTTAATTGCAATACGCTTTTTGTGAATTGGTAGCGCGTTACACTGATAATACGAATCACTAGGCACGATCGTTGAAAGTGATGCGCGATTGGAAACAAACATGAAGAAAGGTGTGATTACAAGTTTTTTATCGAGGGAGATTATTTTCAAGCGTGTTGTTACCATGTATAATACGCACCCCCTGATTTTAGGGCAAAAATTTGTGAAAATTTGCGGATTATACATGGAAAATTACGGCAACTGTTATTGATAATATTTTATCTCGATTGGAGTATTTCACAGTTAAAATATAGATTACAGTGCCGGTACTAATTTTCATCACGAGCAAAGGCACAGTACGAGACAGGGCTGGGCACAAGGATTCGAATCCTCAAATCTGAATAAAGTTATAGTGCCGATGCGATCGAGCCAGGCAGTCGCAGATGATTTTTTTTCGAGTACTGCATTTTCATGATCCATGCTACTAAGAGTTATTTTATCAATGAATTTATAGTTTCGATAGTAATTTCAAATGTGGAAGATTTCAAATCTCCATTAGCCATGTCCTATCAGAATACTAAATATTGAACATGCATTACAAAGCTATAAATTTCCTTTGTGTGGTTTCTAATTGATATTACCTGTAGCAATTAAGGAACATATTTAGACTTTCCACATCTTTCGTACTGACGTCATGATCAATGAGACTAGAATGCTCGACTCAACTCGAAGCCCAGTAGGCTACTCTATTGTTGATTCACTCAAGTGCTCGATTTTGCCTAGCCTTAGTACGAAGTCAAGATTATTATAAAAAAGTATTAGTCCATAACACGATTAATCGTATAATTTGGATATTTGAATGACTATGCTCATGAGCTCATGCGTCTTGATTTGGGGGTGTAGCTTTGAATTTCATACGTGGACTGCACACCATCGCACTAGCCTTCTCTAAAAATCTCACCCTTTTTCCTAATTCAAATAAGCATTTTTCCATGTATCATTCCAACGGTGTCACCATTTTATTTTCAGATGATAGTGTGGAGTTGAAGCTTTTTGTTTGATAAGATTCAATAATGGATGTTGTGAGCAGCTTGCCAGATGAAATGTGGTTGAAGATTCTCGAATACCTTCCACTGCATGACCGTTTTGAATGGGTCAAATTTACAAACAAAAGGTTTTTTCACCTTGCTGCAGACATATCTGTAGTCCAAGATCTCGAATTTCACGGATGTAGTTATGTATCGAACGATCAGTTTTTGAAAATAATCAATCGTTCGAAGGACAGTGTGAGATTTTTGTCCTTCCGGGACTGCGCTTGGTTCTCGAATCAAATCTGCACCACCATGCCGAGATTGAGAAATCTTGTTACACTGGATATATTGGGATGTTTCTTGAGTAGTGAAACATTACACAGTCTACTTGGGGCCACATGCTCCTTAAAAAGATTGGCTCTATCCACTACAGAACTGGTCATGACAGATTTTTGTCGGTTGCAGTCAAAATGCGGATTGTCACTTCGAGTGTTGCATGTAGAATTGCTTCACGATCCCGGAAAACTCTGTAGTATCCGAACCAGAACGGTGTTGGGGAATTTTATTAGGACATGCTGTCATTCTAATCCACACCGCGTTTCATTTGAAACGCACAAGCATTTGGATCTACAAGAGTTGAAAGATATGTCCTGGGAGGCGAATCTCAGGATATGCAAAGTGTTCACACAAAGAGTGGGGAGTGATGCTTATTATCAACAATACCAAACTGACCTACTAATTGCTCTTGCTTTACATCAAGATGGCTGTCCTCCTTGCTTGTGGGACGAACATTATGATGAGCTATCATTACCTGAGGCAGTTTTTCTGAATCACAGCATTCGGAAAGTGACACATCTAGACTTAAGCAACAGTCGCGCTCTTTTAAATTATGAATTCCAGGGTTTATATACGAAATTACCATCTTTGACAAACCTTGTTGAGCTGAACGTGTGTGGACTGGAATTGAATGCTAACGAGCTCCTGTTATCGATTATGGACTTGAAGCATTTGGTCGGTTTGTCTTTTTCGCTCCATCTTCCTTTACAATGTAGGCAGGATCCAAATCAAAATGTATTGAATTTTACGACAACGGAGACAAGAGACTCAGATGCAAGTTGCAGATATTCGATATTTTTGTCGGATTTGGTGAAATATTTCCCAAATTTGGAAACGCTGGAAATGAGGTATTGCATGGATGCCCAAAAATACACTACTGTTAGTGATTTGGAAGCGATTGGCATGTTGACCAAACTTAATTATCTATCTCTACATAAATTTCCTTTAAACGATGTAGATCAGCTTGCAAACATCCTCTCCAAATGCACGAATATAGCATCATTGGATCTTGGTCACTTTGAGACTGATGTTTCCTGTGAATTTTCAAAGTGTTTTGCTTCGTGACGCAATCTCATTTATCTACGACTTGCCCATGATGATTTGGAGTCAGTATCGAAATTCATAAATTTGCACGTAGGTAGAAATCTTCAAAGATTCACTTTGTATTCGAAGTCCACCTTGTCAGCGGCGTGGATCGAGTCATTTCTTGGACCGGTTGTTGCAACCTGTAATCTGTTCTGTATGTGCCATATCGAATGTAAAATGTGGATGAAGATGTTAGAAAGCTGATTGCAAAATACCGGAACATTTGTGATTCGAAATACCGTAGCACCGTGATATTGTCATGCAGTGACAATCGTATTAGCCAACATCCAGTGTGCCAAAGTTGGCGGGGACGCTCATTCTCACATGTTGCCAGATACAGCCCTTTTGACATTGTAAAAAAACATGAATTTAATGGCAGGCTGTAGCCAGCCGACAAATATGATGGGAAGTGGAAATGAATGGGTGAGAGGTGGAGATTTTTTCAAGTGTACTGATATAGCATCAATTCGTATTTCCCCCTGCTGGAGACATATCTGCAGTCCAAGATCTTGATTGTTGCGTATATAGTTATGTATCATCATGCTCCTTGCATTAATACTTTTCGTTACATTTCGTTATTTCTGACGTTTCATCGATAGTGCTCAGAACTATTCTAATATGGGCTAGCTACCGGGCATGTCAATTGTATGTAATGGTGTTTAATTTTCATCTAATTCATGGTTGCCTTGCCACTTCCATGTCTGTAATATGTTAATTACTGCATTGGCACTAAATGATTTGGTGTTGATGTTTATACTGTGCGAATGTATTGATTTCAACATTCAGTTCCATACATGAAGATGGTTATGTTGATTTTTGCTGTTATTTGCAACTGTGTTTTCTGTTTCTTTCCGCATATTTAACATCTTGCCAGTTTCATATGTATTTGGTATGGTACACGGTAGCCATAATTAATTGCCTACACTATGAGTGGTTTCTTTATTCATGAATCATGGATTAGCATTGTGATATCTGGTTTTCTTTCATCTCAATGGTTGACATTGTGATATCAGTTGTTATTTTTCTTTAGAATAATTTGTTCGTGGAAGTTGGGTACGTGTCTGAAGGATAACTTTCTTCTGGCTAAGTCTGTGGCACTTGCTAATCACGGATTGTTTCGACCAATGTCAATGTGAGAGTTAAACAGGTAAGCTATAATAATCATGAAACCTGATAGGCCTATGGTTCTGTAGTCTGCAGAGCTGCCGGTACTGTAAAGTTGGCTTTCTACTCCTAGCCCACTAGTCGACAATGCCCGTGTTTGACCTCCCTACTCCCTATGTAGGCCTATATGTAGTGACACAGGAAACTATGGCCAACGGGCTTCTGTATCTTCATTTGGTAAATTTGTACCAGTTATTGTGTAATCTTTATGAGCTATCGAATCACTGCATCTCAGCAAAGCTGGTGTCGTAGGTGATATTTCTGTAAGGGTATGTTGATTGTTTGGCTGCTAACTGCTATTGATAATATTTTTCCTCCAATGTAATATTCCAGATTCATAACCTAGATTACGGTACCAATTTTCACCTTGAGCAAAGGCGCAAGGCTGGGCACTAGGATTTGAATACTCGAATCTGAATCAAGTAATAATACGGATGCAATCTAGTCGGGTAGCATGATTTCATTTCGAGTACTAAAATTCCACTATCCCTGCTATAATGTGTTACTTTAGCAATGAATGTAAAGTTGATAGTAATTTCTAATGCTGAATGTTTGAAATCTCAATTATTTGTGTCACAGCAGCATCCCAAACGTTTAACATGCATTAGAAAGGTATAAATTGCCTTCATGTGGTGTCTAATTAGTATTAAGGTACTGAACCGTGTATACTTTACGGTAGCATGAGAGGTTCATATTTAAACTTTCCACATCTTTCGTACTGCTGTAACGTCACAATGAGTGAAGCTAGATTACTCGACTCGACTCAAACCCTAGTATTCGATTCACTCAAGTATTCGTTTCTGGCTAGCCTTAGTACGAAATCAAGATGATTGTAAAAATGTATTAGTCCAAAACACGCTTAGTTGTAAGTATTGGGTTTTTGAATGACTATGCTCATGAATCTGTACATGTTGATTTGGAGCATAGCTTTGGATTTCATGTTTGGACTGCACACCATCGAACTAGCCTTCTCTAAAGGTCTGACCTTGTTATCCTAATTCAAATAAGCGGTGCTCAATGTATCATTTCAATTGTATCACCCTTCTATTTTCAGATGATAGTGTCGAGGTGAAGCTTTTCGTGAAGATTCAATAATGGATATTGTGAGCAGCTTGCCAGATGAAATGTGGTTGAAGATTCTCGAATACCTTCCACTGCATGACCGTTTTGAATGGGTCAAATTTACGAGCAAAAGGTTTTTTCACCTTGCTTGGGACATATCTGCAGTCCAAGATCTCGATTTTCACGGATGTAGTTATGTATCGAGCGATCAGATTTTGAAAATAATCAATCGTTCGAGGGACAGTGTGAGATTTTTGTCATTTCGGGACTGTACTTGGTTGTCGAATCAAATCTGCACCACCATGCCGAGATTGAAAAATCTTGTTACACTGGATATATTGGGGTGTTTCTTAAGTAGCGAAACATTACATGGTCTACTTGGTGCCACATGCTCCTTAAAGAGATTGGCTCTATCCACTACGGAACTGGTCATGACAGATTTTTGTCGGTTGCAGTCCAAACGCAGATTGTCACTTCGAGTCTTGCATGTGGAATTGCTTCACGATCCCGAAACTCCCTATAGTTGCGAAACCATAACGGTGTTTAGTAATTTTTTTATTACATGCTGTCATTCAAAACCGCACTGCGTATCAGTCCAAACGCCGAACTATATACCTCTCGATGATTTTAAAGATATTATGATTGAGGCATATCCTGCGATTGATCGAGACTCCATCCAAATAGTGACGAGGGGAGCTTGTGATGAAACTTATCAAAATCATATACTGATTGCCGTTGCTTTACATAGAGATGTTAGTTCTCTGTCGGTTGGTTGCTTAGATGAATCGCGGGTACTCTGCCTTCCTATGCAGATGAGACATGAGAACTTGCTCGCATCATGTTATTGTAAAGAAGAATACCTTCCTATTGCGCTACATGAGCTGGAGTATATTTTGTCGCGGGACGAAGATACTGATGATTCAGATTATGCTGAGGCAGATTTGTTAAACTCCCGGACCCCAAAACTGAGACATCTAAACTTGGGCAGACGATCTATTTACCGGTATTATTTCGGTATCGCCGAAGCATTCCCTCGTATATGCAAGAAATTACCAACTTTTACAAACCTTGTTGAGCTTAATGTGTGTGGACTGGATTTGCATGCTAACATGCTTCTATTAGCGATTATGGATATGAAACATTTGAAGGGTTTGTCTTTTTCGCTCCATCTTCCTGTACAATGTGAGCCGGATCCAGAGCAGGACGTAATTAATTTTACAGCTGAGACGAGAGACGCCGATGAAAGTTGCAGATATTCGATATTTTTGTCGAAATTGGTGAAAAATTTCCCGGATTTGGAAAAGTTTGAAATGAACTGTAGCATGGATGCCCGAAAATACGTTGCTGTCAGTGATTTGGAACCGATTGGGATTCTGGGCAAACTTTGTTGTCTATCTCTACATGGATTTATTTTGGATGATGTAGATGGGCTTGCAAAGATCCTATCCAAATGCACAAAGATATCATCATTGGACCTTGGTCACTTTGAGACTGATGTTGCCTGTGATTTTTCAGAGTGTTTTGCTTCGTTACGCCATCTCATTTATCTACGACTCGCCCATAATGACTTGGAAGGTGTATCGAAATTTAACGATTTGCACATGAGTAGCAATCTTCGAAGATTCACTTTTTATTCAGAGTGCGAATTGTCAGCAGCGTGGATCGTGTCATTTCTGGGACCGGTTTTTGCAGTCTGCGAACTGTTTCGTATGTGCCATATGGAATGTGAAAATGGCGATTCGGCGGTTTTGAAAAATGTTATTGCAACATACCGGGCTATTTTTGAATTGAAATACGGTAACAGGGTGATATTGTCATGTAGTGATGATCGTATCAGCCAACATCCAGTGTGTCAAAGTTGGCAGGGACGCTCGTTTTCAACTGTTGCTACATGCAGCCCTTTTGACTTCGTAAAGTGAATGGTGCCATAACTTGACATATTTCTGTTTAGAATTTTTTATATTTAGTTTTCATCTGAACTTTGAAATGAATATAAAATTGATTTCAACTAATCCATGATGCTCAGAACCTCGGTCATGCGAGCTAACTCCCCACCATGTCAATTGTATGACATACCGTAGTTTGGAATTTAAGTAAAGTAGGTAGAAATATCTACACCCCTCCTGATATCACAAAACATGATACCATGTCATCCACGTTGTGGATTTGAATTGAATTCCTGACGGTCATGTTTACATCCATGACAATATTTATTCCTGCATTAGTAGAAAATTTGAATTCTGTCGACCCTAAGGTAAGAATTACTGTATACAATATCAGCTATTGCGGTTGTTCATATTGCTGTCTTGAAGAAGGCTTCCGTAGCCTAAGCGTACATTTGACTGCACACCATCGAACTATCCTTCTCTTAAAATCTCCCTTTTCCCCCAATTCAAACAAGCTGTGCTCGATGTATCATTCGAATGGTATCCCTCTTCTATTTTCAGATGATAGTGTCAATAATGGATGTTGTGAGTAGCTGGCCAGATGAAATGTGGTTGAAGATTCTCGAATACCTTCCACTTCATGACCGTTTTGAATGGGTCAAACTTACGAACAAAAGGTTATTTCACCTTGCTGGAGACATATCTGCAGTCCAAGATCTCGATTTTCTCGGATGTAGTTATGTATCGAACGATCAGTTTTTGAAAATAATCAATCGTTCGACGGACAGTGTGAGATTTTTGTCCTTCCGGGACTGCACATGGCTCTCGAATCAAATCTGCACCGCCATGCCGAGATTGAAAAATCTTGATACACTGGATATACTGGGGTGTTTCTTGAGTAGCGAAACGTTGCACAGTCTACTCCACGCTACGCGTTCCATAAAAAGATTGGCTCTATCCACTACCGAACTGGTCATGAAAGATTTTTGTCTGCGGCAGTCAAAACACGTATTGTCACTTCTGGTCTTACATGCAGAATTGCTTCACGATCCCGGAAAACTCGGCTGGTTTGAAACCAGAACGGTGTTGAAGAATTTTATTAAGACATGTTGTTATTCTAAACCACATTGCATTTCAGTCCAAACTCTCAAGTATTTGCCTTTAGATCATTTTGAAGACATATTCATCGAGACAAATCTTGCTGTTCATAGAGACTCCACCCAGCGAGTGATGCGGGAGGCGTGTGATAAAGCTTACCATAATCAGATACTGATTGCAGAGACTTTGCATAGAGATGGCCTCGGCCGGTTGCTTAGATGAAGCCCGGGTGCTCTTTCTTCCTATCCAGGGATTAAGGCGTGGGAATATGCCTGCATCATGTTATTGTGAAGGAAAATACCTGCCTGTTGAACTACATGAACTGGAGTATCTTATTTGCTCGCGGGACGAATATGGTGATGGTACTTGTCCAGATACTGCTGAGGCAGTTTCGCAAAATTGCAGTATTCCGAAACTGACACATCTGGACTTGGGCAGACGGTGCGTTTCTTATTTTGGTCACGCCGAGGCATTCCCGGGTGTATGCAAGAAATTACCATCTTTCACAAACCTCGTTGAGCTTAGTGTGTGTGGGCTGGATTTGAATGCTAACATGTTTCTATTAGCGATTATGGACATGAAACATTTGAAGGGTTTATCTTTTTCGCTCCATCTTCCTATTCAATCTGATCCGGATCCAGAACAAGACATAATGAATTTCACAACGAAGACAGGAGACACGGATGAAAGTTGCAGGTATTCGATGTTTTTGTCGAAATTGGTGAAAAATTTCCCGGATTTGGAAAAGTTGGAAATAAGTTGTAGCATGGATGCCCAAAAATTCCCGATTTGCACATGAGTAGCAATCTACAAAGATTCACTCTGTATTCAAAGTCGACATTGTCAGCAGCGTGGATCGAGTCTTTTCTGCGACCGGTTGTTGCAACTTGCGAACATTTCTTTATGTGCCATATCGAATGTCAAAATGTGAACGTGGGTGTTAAAAAGATGATTGCAAAGTACCGAAGGCTTTGTGAATCAAAATATCGTAACAATGTGGTATTGTCATGCAGTAATAATCGTATCAGCCAACATCCAGTGTGTCAAAGTTGGCAGGGTAGGTCGTTTTCATCTGTCGCCACATACAGCCCGTTCGACTTTCTAAAGATGCCTTGAGCGCAAGTAAACCGGTTTGCCATCATATTTCTGTTTTGATTTTCGTTCAACGTCATTGAACTGCCATTTTATTTGAATTGATGCTTTTAATTAGTTTTTTTTATCTCCTTCATTTTCTCGATAGTACTCAGATGTGAGAACGGTCCGCAGATAGGCTAGCTACCCAGTATGTCAATTGTATGACATGGTTTGCAATTTTAGAATTTGCCTAAAATAAGAGATGAAGAGTATTTGCATCCAAATTTTCACACCCACCCAAAATTCACTGAATATGATCCACTTGGAAGTTTTTGTCTAATCCATGATGGCTTTGTCAATTCCCTGTCATTAATATGTGATATTCCCGTATCAGCAGTGAATCAATTTGTGTTGAAGTTGAAGTTGATGTTTAAACAATGCGATAGTATTGACTTCTACATTCCATTTCGTACATGAACATTGTTACCAGTACGTTGATTTTTGCTCTTACTTGACCTGTGGTTTCTGTTTCTAACTGCGTATTTGAGATCTTCCCAGTCATCACATGTATTTGGTAGGATTTTTCAGAGGGTTTTGCTTCGTTACGCAATCTCGTTTATCTACGACTTGTCCATAATGATTTGGAGTCTGTATCGATATTCAGCAATTTGCAAATGAGTAGAAATCTTCAAAAATTCACTCTGTATTCGAAGTCCACCTAGTCAGCGGCGTGGATCGAGTCATTTCTGGGACCGGTCGTTGCAACCTGTTCTGTATGTGCCATATCGCGTGTAAAAATGTGGATGCAGATGTTGAAAGGCTAATTGGAAAATACCGCAACATTTGTGAATCGAAATACCGTAACAAGTGATATTGTCATGCAGTGATAATCGTATTACCCAACATCCAGTGTGCCAAAGTTGGCAGGGACGCTCGATCTCACAAGTTGCCAGATACAGCCCTTTTGACATTGTAAAAAACCATGAGTGTAAATTTTAGATGCGTAGCCAGCCAAAAAATAAGGATGGTTGAATTTACTAATTTAGCATCAATTCATTAGCGTTGAGTACATGCGAGTCCCTGATCTATTATGAACAATAAAATATGTGTGCTTATCAGCATGTATTACATAGCTCAAGACAAAATGACCAAGTTGATATGGAGTCTGTTCCATAATGGCCTTTCTGGTGGCTCAATCATTTATCATCTTTTCTAGCTCAAGCTTTGACACACATGCTATTTTCAGTATTAGCTGAAATCAATGTTCCCACGCACATGTTTGCGGACACTCAATATCATCAAGTTTCGTGATGTCACTCTTTAATCACACCCTAACTCCCGGGCTACGCGCCTGGTATATGGGGCCGTGACTTGACATCATATTTCTGTTTCAAACTTCATTTTTGTCAGTTGGCATTGAACTGCCATTTTCTTTGAAATAAATATGAAATTCATTTCATTCATTCATCTATCATTTCATCCATAATGCCAAGAACATCGGTCTTGCGAGCTAACTTCCCACCATGTCAATTTTATGACATAGTTCAAAAGTGAAGTAGGTAGTCTGATTGAATTAATTACTTACACCCCTCATAATTTCACCAAATATGATCCGGTGTGAATGAATTTGTGAATTTTAGTGTAATTCCGGACGTGTTACTTCACTGTCAATAATTTGTTTATTATTATATTGGCCGTCAATATAATTCTGTTCATCCTCAAACATGTAGGCCTACGCAATATTAGCTATTGCGAATATTGCAGTCGCAGCATTTGAAGAGCTTCTCGTAGATACAGAACCTCAATATACAAATAAATAGTATATTCACATTGAAAAGAACCTGAATATTTTTGGCTGACATTTGTCAGGGGTATTCGTCATCAACTAGTAGATCAGTTGAAAGAGCAATGCATACCAGGGTTGTAACCAAGTCATAAGGCTCCGAGTCAAAAGTCGAGTCATTTTCAATTCACCACCGAGTCAAGTCCGAGTCCAAGTCAGCGAGCAGAGGGTCTAGTCCAAGTCATGGTGTTTTGACTCGAGTCGCAGTCCAAGTCATTGCGTTGACTGCTCAGTTTTCAGTTAAATCCTTGTTTAACCCACTTTTTATCACTCTTTTCGGTGCTACAGAACTATTCGCATCTATAATGTACTAATTTTCCTCACTCTTAACAGTTTGTGGTCTTATTTTCAAATACCAGTACCAATAGACGATATACCAATGGTGCGCTTACTTTTCTTTTCATCGAAATTACAATAAAATGTTGGTCTTGCCCGCCTAATTCATACACAATGACTCGAGACCACGTCGCGTCATTACAAAGATTGACTCGAGTCATTTCTGTATTCTGAGAAAATGACTAGAGTCGAGTCATGAAAAAATTGCGACTCGAGTCATTGCAACCCTGTTGCATATCAACAATGGTATCGCAAAAATGAAGTCACCGGCATTGAAATGTCTAATAATCAGGGTGATGTCCTTTCGAATTCTCCACTAGTTGATAACGGTCACCTCTGACGAGTGTCAGCCAAAAATATTCGAGTTGATTTCAATATGAATATGCTATCCAGAAGAGTAATAATTGTACATCATTATGCATACATTTCACATTTCGTATGTAGGTTTTTATGCATAAATATCATTGCAAGAGAGAATGGCCTATGTAGGTGTCTGGTTTTGGGTGAAACACCTCAAATGTTATGAGGATCATTTGACAAATGAAGCCCATATACTCGGGGGTGAAGAAATGAACCATGTCCTCGTTATTGGTTTCACCGCATATAAGATATTGAATTTATGTTTATCATCGTGCATGATTAAGTTAATTTTCAATGCTTCCACTGTTCAGCAGTATCCATTTCCATATTTCATTTTATGCATCAGCATCATGTTTATTCTCGCTGTTATTTTGACTTGCTCACTTCACTTTTGTCTCACACTGTTTACGTACCTGACACCGTGCCAGTTGTCACATGCATATGGTATAATATATCAGCATTTTCTTTCAATAGCTGCCAAACAATCGCCGCTTTTGTTTCTCAATTCAATATTCTGATTACATTGCTGGATTAAGCGTGTAGCCTTTTTGTGCATATAATAACTGCTTATCACGTGCTCAATTGCATCAACCTGCTAAAAATCCGTCATTTGTTGTTATTTTCAAATAAACAGTGTTAGATATATCATCCCCATTTCATTTAAATTACGGTATATCACCCTTTTATTTTCAGATTATAGTTTCAGTTAAAACTTGGTAGCCTACTCCTTTTTCATTGGTGAAGATTTCATAATGCATATTGTGGACAGCTTGCCCGATGAAATCTGGATGAAGATTCTTGGTTATCTACCAGTACATGATCGGCTTGAATGGGTTAAATTTACCAACAGAAGATTTTTACAGCTTGCTGGAGATATTTCTGCCGTCCAAAATCTCGATTTTCGCGGATGCAGTTATGTATCGAACGATCAGTTTTCGAAAATAATCAATCGTTCAAAAGACAGTGTGAGATTTTTGTCTTTCCGGGACTGCGCTTGGCTCTCTAATCAAATCTGCACCGACATTCCAAGATTGAAAAATCTTGTTACACTGGATATATTGGGGTGTTTCTTGAACAGCGAAATATTACACAGTCTTCTTCGTGCCACTCGCTGCATAAAAAGATTGGGTATATCCACTTCAGAACTGGTCATGAAAGATTTTTGTCGGTTGCAGTCAAAACGCGGATTGTCACTGCGAGTTTTACATGTAGAATTGCTTCACGATCCCGAAAAAATCAGCAGTCGCCAACCAGGATAGTGTTGAGGAATTTTATCAAGACATGCTGTCATTCTAAACCACATTGCATTACCGTCCAAACTGTGAAGTATTTACCTCTAGACGATTTTGAAGATATATTCATCGAGGCAAATCTTGCGGTTTACCGGGACTCTATCCAGATAGTGACGAGGGAAGCTTACGATCGAGCATACCAAAATCAGATACTGATTGCAGTTGCTTTGCACCGAGAAGACAGCTCTCTGTCGACAGGTTGTGTAGATAATGCCAGGGTACTCTGTCTTCCTATGCTGTTTAGACCAGTGGTTCCCAACCATTTTCGGTGGCAGGGCCAAATTTAGAATTTCAGAGTACGGCGGGGGCCGCACGAATACCAAGGCAATGAAATGAACCCAAAATAGTCACCAAAATATGAAAATTGGCATTGTTCCGATCATTCGCTTGACGCCATTGGCCATTGTGTTGCCGCGCTCCCGTTGTTCAGAACAATCAACCTTTGCTGGCTATATTACGGAGTAGTTTTATCGCCCTGGCAAGATTTCAATTCATATTTTTGGAATCAGTGCGACACTTCCTTTCGATAAACACCGACATATCAAATTATTCGGTCGCTTGGGTCGCGAGCTATAGGACTACAAATCACCCTGCTTTTTGCCGGCTAAGCAGTACGCATCTCGGCGTATTCAATCGTGAGTCACTTGTTGCACATCTATCCGTAAATTAGCTATCAATACCAAGCACCGTAACAGCACTTCGTCAGCCCCCCCCCAAAAGTTTCTCTTGGGGTGATAATAGGGTGATAAACATAACTTCGAAGCCCCAAAACCTCCTCGGGCTAGATGGCTGTTCACCGCTACTTATCATCTAAATCGGGTGTCCATTTTAGGCAGCTTTCCTCGACTAATCGAGCGAAGCGCTAAAAATTTATAAAATTCATGATTGAATCGGTCAATATAATCGGGAATTGCATTTATATTGGTATCAATTTTTATCCTCTCTCTGCTCACGTAATCAGATTGACCGGTTGAGCCGAGTGAGTTATGTTTGAAAAGGTAAGACCACTCAATAATAATTAAACATCTTCGGGCGTATACCTGTTGGCAGGAACGAAACAGCACTTCGTTAGGCCCCCCAAAACACTTAGGTCTTGAGCTCCCATAGGGTGATAAACCCCACCCCCCTCCGTGCCTTTGTTTGCTTCAGCCACGAAATCAGCATCCCCGTTTAGTGAGCCCGCGTGGAGCGCGAAAATTTTCGATAATTCAAAATAAAATAGGTCTATAAGATCGGCAATTGCATATATATTGCTATCAATTACTTGTCCTCTCTGCCCACGTAATCAGATTTACCGGTAGAGCTGAGTGAGGTGTCTTGGAAACTGTAGGGCCCGTAAATAATAATTAAAGATATTCGGACGGGCGAACCCGTTGGTGCGACTTCGTTAAATTATGTTATTTGGTATTTCGTGATCTCCAGTCTGCTATATCAAGAAATATAGAATCGCCCAAACATACTAAACTAAAAGATGCACACGATTTCAAATTGGTGGTTCTTCACTTGCATGTAATTT
>ATSW01015185.1:0-14477 GCA_000444245.1 Botryllus schlosseri | reverse complement strand
GGGGCGACCGCCCCTTTCGCCCCCCCCTGGCTACGCCAGTGGAACCACTGATCTAGAGTCTAGACCCCTCTCGCCACCTCATCGGCGTAAGAGGTGTCTTATAGAAAGCCCAGAAGTGGGCCATGCTTTAAGTAGGCAGATTTGGAATAGAAATGAAGAATATCGATTGGCCTGGAGTAAATGACCATAGTAGTCGACAAACACCATGAATACCTCAAAGCCAACCAACCTTCACGATTGGTTAGTCAATCTTGATAAATCCTGGTTTCAAATTAAAGAAATGTAGTTGTATCGACCAGCTGTTTGTAACATTTCATTGCTCATGGCTCGTATAATTGGTGAAAATGCTGTTGGCCAAATAACGATAAGGTAAGAAAGTACTGTAAGCTAGGTCGCCATTCGCGAGATCGGTATCGTAAGCTATTTTCGTATCTGCTCGAGATCTATGTCCAGTCCACAACTCCTGCAGGGTCATTTTTGAAAATTTGAGGACCTCAAATCCAATAGCATCAAAGTCCGTCTGAATCTAATCAATGTACTGGTTACATCCAACCATGCACCTAGACCTAGTGGGAGCCTGCTACGCCAGATACGTCCTCTGGAAATGCGGCTCGACATTTCGTTGCCGCAAATGCCGATATGCCGATATGTAAAGTATATCTTTCCAATAACTTCAGTCGTCAATGCTATGCATGGTTTCACACGAAGCCACTATTGTGGGTGTTAGATATATGGTTTGTTGTTATTTAGATTTGCTGTTATATTACACACGTGATGCATTATTTCATATTTGGTGCCATGTAATATAGCAGACCTGGGTAAAGTGAGACCCGCGGGTCAAATGCAGCCCGTGGAGCTATTCTGAGCGGCCCGCGACAAGTTGCTTGGAGTTATAAACATAACACATATCTTCGATTAGCTGCGTGGAATAAAACCATAGGCTGTGTATAAGCTGAACCGGAACGGAACTTGGTTCAGTTTGAAGTCTGTTTATTCATATGCCGCAATTACGCAGCCTACGTACCTCGCATGCCTAAATCAAATTCAAAACAAAGCAAATGTAGCAAAGTATGCCGTAACCAGACTTGGACAACTAGAAAATTTTCAGCTTTTTTGAATGAGATTAGAATTAGAATTAGAGCTCCACAGATTTTTCCAAATTAGATTAGAATTAGAATTAGAGCTACACAGTTTTTCCAAATTAGATTAGAATTAGAATTAGAGCTGCGAAGCATTCTCCAAATTAGATTAGAATTAGAATTAGAGCTACTGACTTTCGCAAAAACTTGGAAATTGAATGAAATTGTGAATGGGAAATGAATACAGCAAAATCAGTTCACATCAAATCACAGTGCGTGGTACAAAAGGCCGTCAGGCGATAAGCGCCACAACAACAAAAACAACAGTGCATTCCCATAACCATGAGAATGGGTAACTTCTGTACACCAAGCTTGACTCGTTTTCTACTATACCAGAGGTCACTGCAATCGCGGCCGTCGATCTGATTTGAGATTTTGGTAATACGCGAAATTAAAGCATTTTGAATTGTTAAAATTGATTTCACTTTCAAATGATTATTATTGTTGTTGTTTCAATATAAGCAGTTCGCCTGTGCCCAACAACACTATTCGACACTATCTGAAACGGCTTATGCGATGGGAACAGCATTCCATGGAGAGACAAGTGATACCAATAAGCATATTGCCTTCACATGCAATGGCCCAGACATCGCCAAGACAGAGACGCTTAGAAAACGACGTATAGGAGGTCCCCACAAAATCAACCTTTAGAATGAGATAGTCTTTCAGATATAGTGACATGTCTGGCTAGCCCCAATATCGATTCACGTTGGAAAGCGTTGTCGAGGTCGGGTATCGTACGCAGCTCACAATCGTTAAAAAAATGACGTTTATGATCATGAATCATGATATTTCTTGTTGTATTTGTACTACTTTAATAAAATATTACGTCTTTTGTGGTAATCATGGGCATTGCCCACGTTAGTCAGAACGGCGTTGTACTAACGTAAAGTTTTAAAAACTAGGATGTTGTTCGCAGACTACAAGCCACTCTAACAGGCTATTAGTCGCCATAATAACTACTATGACTGCTCGGTGTATATAAGGCGATGGCGGATTTGCACTGGACTTCCCTTCGCGAGAGTATTCTTGTTAAGTCATTGCAATATCCTATGACTCGAACAAAGAGGAATTTTCAAGAAAACAATGAATTAGATTAAAATTAAAATTAGTGCATAAGGACATTTCACAGATTAGATTAGAAATAGAATTAGAGCATGGAAACATTTCACAAACTAGATTAGAATTAGATTACTGGCATTTCGCTCTAATTTAGTGAAATTAAACAACTAGAATTATCTAGGTGTCCAAGTCTGGCCGTAACAATCAAAATCACAATAAGTCACTCTTTCTATACATCAGGGGTGTCAAACTCAAATGGCGTCGCGGTCATGATTTATGCCTTCTAATCTTTCGCGGTCCGTATTATCAGTCAACGCATTCCAAGATGTTATTACATGTTCTTATTCACCACTTGAATACCTTAATACAGTGTTTTACAACCTGTTTGACGGTTCTCACTTGTGCGAATGAAAAAAATTACAGTGCGAGTGACGAAGGTGGTGCGAATGAAAAATCAATTCAATATAGTTTGAAATCGCGTGCGTCAGACAGCATGTTTTGTAGAGCTGTGTTGGGAATAGATTTGTGGTATGCGCGTTCTCTATGTAATATGTCCCCGTAAAATTGTTGCATACTACTGTAATATTAAAATGAGTTGCTTTTCGTGTGTGAGGCTCGGGTCGCGAGATACCACAAAAACTCAGATTTTGGTGGTAGTCTAAAAAGCTGCTTTACCGTTATTAAACTGTTATGAATTCTCAAGTTAGATCGAGCTATAGAGCAGAACAAACAGTATCTTGACTTTATTTGCTCTTCTCATTTATTCGCGAGACAGAAAATGGAAAATGGAAAAAAGATTAGCACACAAATTGAAGCAACGTATCATAGGTAGCGGGCACTAATGAGCCTACTCTCCTTCATCGTTTTGGACCTTATTTTCCAAGACAAAAGGCAAATGCCTCAGCACGAACATGTGAGTTTCTCACCCTTTCGACAATGTGTAGCCTCCGGGGACCGGGACCTTTGTGTCAGCTCTCAAAAACGATTTCTGCCAGCAAGCATTATTCACTCGCAAAAAAATACGCTGTAATTTGGATTGGAGTGTAGATTTCAAGACCTGGCCATCTAAGCACTAGTAAACGTTCTTGTGTAAAACCCAACAACTTGTTTGGTCGAGATTTAGTGAAATAGTTGAAATCAAAACGAGCGAAAAAAGTTGCCTTTTTAATGAAACGCTTGATAGCTTAAGCTACATTGTAGCCAATTTGTTACACATCCGAACAAAATGTTGTTAAGTATCTTCATCTTCTTTTTGTATAACAATTTTCGGTTAGTTTGTGAGAATGAAAGCTCAAATGGACCTCAAAAAGGTTGAAAAGCACCGCCTTAATTTGAAGCATATATACATAATAGTCTATTAAATCATGTCATGGATCGTACAGGTTACATTCTAGCAACGCCTTCATTCGCGAACAGTGGAATTGGCAAAAATGCGACGATTGGCCGGTTGAGTACAGTTTTGAAGCTCTAAATCAGTGGCACTAACGACGATATAAGTGCGTCAATCACACTTTATCCATCGGTATATCAGCGGTCGTTACACTCGGCTGTTTTATCTTAACCGACTAGAAGATGTCTCAGAATTAAAAATAACTGAATGCATGTAGTTGGTAGTTGATGCTTCCTATGGTCTGTCTGTCACGCATCGGTGCAGAGCAGAAACGGGGTGATTACTTCATGAATGGAATCGATTGCAATTACGATTACTTCTAAATAGCGCGATTACGATTACGATTACAGCAAAATCAGGAAGTAGTCAATTACGATTACGATTACATTGGAAAAGTAATCACGATTACTCACGATTGCATTTACTTTGCTTATTAGAATTTATCTTTGGAAACATATTCGAAGACAATATAACGATAGCGATGAGAAGGAATCACGAGAGAACAATTGTAATTTTAATGTGCTACGTCACAGTATATCCATTCCTCAACTTTGTAGCTGACGATTTATCGTGCCTAACGACCCTGGCCGAGACTTTCTGTATAAATATATCCATTGTCCGCAGCCGCACTGAATTGGCGTGAGGAATATAGTCCTGTCTTGCCGTCAGAGGAAATGATGCGCACGTGGTGAAATGTAAATTTTTGTTTGTGTGTCACGAAAGAAGTTTTTCTTTTAGTTCAGTCTGCTACGGTTGGGCGACTCCAATATCTTTTTAGCTATATAGCAGACGGGAGGTCACGAAACTATACCATGCAACAAAGCAATAATAAAAATGACGGGCACCCCGAATATGATAGAATTATTAATTACGTGCCCTAAATTTCGCAGTCACCACTTCTCTCTGCTCTACCGGTAAATCTGACCACTTGGTATGTGAGACGATCAAAAATGAATAGCAATATATTCATTTACCTATGTTGTACCAGACACTGTCGATCATTTTCTTTTATCATGCTGTAAATATGCTGACCATAGATATATGGTAAAACAGCATTGTGAGGGACAAAATATCGCGTTCACTACTCATAACTAAGGCGATTTTTTTTTGACTTGAAAAAAAGAAGATTTTGACCAAACAAATCAAAATCTTTACCAAACTTCGACCTAAAGTATGCAAATTAGGTGTTTTCCCACATAATGTTAGAATTGTACTACTTATCTTCATTTCTGATTGGAACTGTCTGTCCTTACGAAGTAGTTTGGTCTGAAAAAACATTTTTGACTCGAAAACTTACAAATTTTTTTACGAAAATATCTTTATTTTAACGAAATCTGGCCCTATGAAGAATTTCAGAAGTTACATCACGTATTTTGGTGAAGCATGGCCATGGGTAAAAATAATTGTAATTTGTTGTAGTACAACGAAAGATACTTTCCTACATTCTCGGGTAGAAAGTATCTCTCCTTACTAAGTAGCTTGCCAAGAATGAAGAAAGAACGTTCAACAGCAGCAGTTGTTGGCTGGCAACGCTGAAGTTGTGCGTACAGTACTGCTGACACACCATCTTGCTTCATTCTGAAAATAGTGTCTACATCACAATTTTTCATCATGCGCTTCTTGATATAAGAACCATGCAATACCCACGCAGACTTGCTTCAGTTGGGATTTTCGGTACGTTGAAAAAAACATGATGTCAACCTATTTGTTTCGATCGAATGTTTATGCTTCACAATGAGCAGACAATGAGCCGTCTACAAAGTTAGGCCCATAATGAAGGCTACAAACTCTAGAGCAGTGGTTCTCAACCGGGGGTCAGCGAAGCATTTTCAGGGGGTCCGCGAAACCTCTAAAGATGTAAAATGATTGATAACCTAATTTGTATTTTTCTTATTTGAAGAAGGCATGAGACAGCTTCTCTTCATAATTGCTTCAACTTTAGGACTCACATCAGTAAAATGGTCGTCTGGGATGAAATATCCGACGGTGCAAACTCATTTTAATTGTCGAACTGCGAATAGCCTGCCAGTGCATTGATATTCCTGCTTAGAGTTTGTTTGTTGGGGTTTGGGGAACAATTAAATGTTGGAGATAGCAAGGTCAAACAGCGTGACTTCGAAATGCTTGAAAAACATTTTGGATTTGGAGTTGTCAAAGTCTAAGCAAATTATTTAACAATCGCATGAAATGGAAATTCTTGAATTTGTTCCTAATCTGTCCAAATGAAGCAATTGAAAACTCTCTACGAAATTCATTTTCTCCTGTGATCTAGCCACTAAATAACTTCAAGGTCAGATGCTAAATAGAAATAACTAGGCTGGACTTGATATGTTCATTAAAAACTCACATCGCCTCATCATCGTGTTCTCGTGAAACCGCCTGTTATGATCTGAGTGTTTCTCCACTTTTTCCCGCTATTAGTCATTATTCCTGTATCTTGTTATTGACCGTGGTGCAAAAGCCTGTCAGGCGATAAGCACCAAATATTTTTGTTTAATAAACAACAATACGAAAAGCTTTCGTTGGAAGCTAATCGTGTTAGTATTACATTCGCCACCACCTATCTTTATGGAAATGGATTTTCGGGACCCGTTCATATCAAATCGACGACGCGTATTTAATAGACAATAAATATAGCTGCAAAATTCGCTTCGAAATAATATAAGTAGCCTATGCCCAATTTCTACATTTAGTGTGGGGTTAGTTTCAAGAAAAGTCATTTTGTGGCTGTTTATCACTAGCCTACAATATTTGCAATATTTGCACAAGACAGATGACGGTTGCACGATAATTATTGAGCTAATTTTGAACGAAACCCCGAGGGGTTCTGCGGGGGTCCGTGACGGTCTTAAAGGGGTTCGCGAAGACGAAAAGGTTGAGAACCACTGCTCTAGAATGTCAAATGATAAGTTCACCGACAGTGCAAAATCTACGATACAAAATAAATGCAGGTTGCAAAAAAATTGGAATTTGTTAAAAATCTTGACATTTTTTGCCCTAACTTTGACAGAATTTTGACTTTTCTTTGACACGTGAAAAATAATCGCTCTACCTTTAACATAACCTTTTAGTTACCCCCGCCATTTCTTACGGCTATCGCCGAATTCGTTGACTCTTGTCACGTCTTGCTGTGACTTATTCAACCCTTCCATACGTATTTGTCCTGAATTGACTCTTCTTTACGATGAACTTTGCACGTTATGCACCAGACCTTTCATGGTGATATATACTACTTCATTTCGTACCATATATAATATTATCATTAATTTACCAATGTTAATGACGAAATTCAGTCATGAATCAGAAGTTTGAATAATCACCCTATGGGGGTGAAAGACCAACATTGACGAAGTGCTGATCCCGGCAACAACCCACGCTAATATATAGTATAGATTAACTGTGGTTTTCAACCTTTTGTGACCTCACGGACCGGTAAAACTTCAAAGCAAAAATGTCTAGGACCGGTAAACATTCAAATATTTATCAGTGGTTCTGGTAAAGTTTACGCAAGGCGAGGCTTGCGAAGTCCTGCTAAACACCACTAAATTTATCGCGATTTTTCGGTATACTTTGAAACATTAGATGCTGTTTGCCAGGCCTTATTATACTGCTAATATCGCTTATTTGCACTGTCGGAATTTAACGATGTTGTTTGAAAGTCTTTTGCAGCTTTCACATATAACTTCTAAATAAATTTACAATTCGATGTTTTATTTTCACGAATTTTGTAATTGAGATATAAAATTCCTACATCGGCCGCAGACCGGCAGGAAACTTGCCACGGACCAGCTGTTTGAGAACCGCTGCCTGTAGCTGGTTGAAGATCCAAATGTTGCGTAAAGAATTGCGAAATAACGATTGATGCTCCTTTCAAGTATGGCCACATAAGAAAAATATTTCTGGCAGTTGAACAAAGAACAAGCGTAATGTAACAACATGCGTGATCCTTATACAATCGCACTATACTACATGTACAGATCGAGTATCTATATACCATGCGTGGATAATTCGTTACGCAATGCCGAACAAAGGTCATACTCGTGACATAATATTGAGCAGTTGAGTTTATAAATCCTACTTTTCTATATATAACCTGATATAATATTGCAATCTTCCTTGTTCACGAATAGTCAGTTGTCATAGTCCTTTCACAAGTAAACAGTTTTCATTCTTTCACAAAGAAATCGATTGGATGTGCGAAATAATCGACTTCGATTACGATTTCTAAACACGATTACACCATGTCTGGTGGTATTGCGTAGAACAGCACAAAATTATAGTGAAATAAGATATTTCTTTATAAAATTATATCATATGCCATGTATAATATGACTTTTGAAACTAAGAATCAATAATTTAAATTGAGGTGGCTTACAACGTCGTTGTAGAAACTACGAACATACTCAATTAGGACACATTTCGTAGAATGCCACTCTTGAAGGGGCGCTGCACTCTAAATATGATGTGGTCTTGAGGAGGAAATCGAGAAAGAATTCTTGGCCGCAGTAATCTTCAGGAAGCCACCGTAATGGAGCTGCAGCTAAACAAAAATTCCAACTATTACAGGGTTACCATTACCATATTTTGTAATCGGCAAAGGAGGACACCTTAATAAATCAGTAAAGTTAGTTGATCAAACTGAAATCAGCAGGTTTTGCTATTTTTGCTGGAAAATTTGTTGAACTGACTAAAAAAAGGCCATCAATTTCGTTCAACTCCTAATTTACACTATTTTTACGTGGCGGTCACTTTCGATCGACTCACCAATTACCCGTTCGAACTATTTAACGTCATTTATGCCCATTTTCACTCGAACCTGTCCATTATTCTAGCTGTAAAATCGGTAAAGGAGGACGAATTGCCAAAAAGAAGGACATTTTCAAAAACCTGAAAAGGAGGACTTATAGTAATTGGTAATCCTAAACCAGTGGTGGCCAACCTTTTTCCATTCACGGACTCATTTCGACCACTCCGCGTGATTTCGTGTCACTACATTTCTTGAACTTATTGTGCGTATACGCTCTCTAGAACAAAATATGCATAATTTTACAATTTGCAATAATTCCCAATATGATAGTAACGCTTGAGGTCAATGGGATAATTTAGTGTAGGGATGTGTAACCTATGAGTGCATCACCTGCATTCCGGCGCTGACCATTTCCAAGCCAGGAAACACCAAGACATAGGTTTGGCCAACATGTAACACCACGTTTGCTACAACAAAGTAATTTTCATTACAATGAACCGCTTCAAACCACCGCGCCTCAAACCTATGACGTCTTAACCGCGAGGCAGGATTAAAAATTCATTCAAGAGCAATAATACTGACAAAATTGAATTCGTAACTCAACAATCATTTGGCGCCTCGCACGACGGAATAATAATGACACCATAATTTTTCAAAACACTGGTTGGTAGCTATTTCAGGTCGTTCGTGAATCGCGTCACACCGTTTCTGAATCGGATGTATGAAGGGTAGTGATGAAAACTACCATAGAGGTGAGAGGGTCCCGAAGACTTCGTTGCTTTGAGTTTACGTTGTTCACCCTATGAAGGTCAAGAAAAGCGTTTTCAGCGGTTGCGTGTGATTCAAGATATTAGGGTTGTGCTGACAATATCACAACCCCACATATAGCCGAGCTGGCCGCACAAATATTAGCTACACCAGTTTGATTGATTGCATAAAATGAAACGATTGTTTTATGTTGATTTGGTAAGGAACCGCTTCGTAAATTTCCTGGTAAGGTTTTGAAACCACTGGGGTATAGTGTCCACCGCCCTGGACTTTGAGAATGTACGAAAAACCCACGTAAGACCGCCGGAAGTGCGAATATATTCTCGGCAAAAAATTTGAAAAACATTGCACACGCTAAACCGGTGATTCTTATAACCGTGGCTTCAGCGTCTCCCAGTGGGCGATTCAGATTTTGACAGGGGCGCTAGTGCGTTTAGTGGGCGATAGGCTCATGGGGCAGTATGTGGCGACAGCTTAATAAAAATGGCGCCGCAGTAGATGGTGTAGCACGGGCATATGATATTACGGTAGACCAAATGTTCTATATATCGCCGAGTTCTCATTGCAAATTAACATAAGACAAATATGTCAAATTCCGAGATCTTCCACGCGTTCAGTCCAAGTCCAAGACGACTTAGCTATGAAATGCCTTAGTCATGTAAATGAGCTAACTGATGCATTCGAATGCATTTTATTTGAGACACTATATTTTGCTGCCAAGGCATAATAATCCTTGACAGTATTTAAGCGCATCGCAGCTCTACAATTTACCGGTGCGCGAAAATGAGAAGTTGACGCTCTTTGAGATGTTGATAATATGCGCCATATTTAGTGGAAATTTCCCTATACATTACATGGGCAATGAGTGTTGACGTTGATGGTAAAGCAATTTCGAAAATTATCAGGCACGCCATTAAATAAAACATTTCGCCGGCCACGGTTTGGTCATCCCTGCCCTAAATCCCAGCAGATATAGTCTGTTTAGTGTTAATTCATTGATATTATACATCTTAGCTCTTCACGGAGTATGCACAAACTACAAAAGGAAGTAAGGAGGGCTGTAAGCAGTTTCAGGTGGGTAATCTTTACATTGAAATACACACTACATTGAAATACACACCGAAAACCAACAATTCCGGCCGTCTGTCAATCCTATTATTGCATTCCTCCGTGAATGTTGAAGCAACGGCTTGTGGTAAGACACTCCAGTTGGTATGTTGATTTTTGTCGATAATGCAGTTTATGGCATCACACTCCAACTTTCCGTAAACCCCGTTGCAAATCCTGAGTACATATGGCAGATCCGGTGATATTATATCACAAAGAGACGAATTAGTGGTTAATGGCATGAAACTTGTGGATCCGCATACAGTTCATGCGAATATCGTTTGACGATAATACCTATTTGATACGTCACATCGAAAGAACTATCTTTATTGGCCATTACGGGTATAAAAGTATTATCGATTTTCGCAACGCCACCACGTGGTTGTATGGAGTCAGAAAAACTATAATCTCCAACTGATAGGTTGAGAATGTCTATTCATTTTTTATAGCTTCCATGGGTTGAGATGCACCAGTTATCGTTCATTTCCTGCCCAAGCATATCAACGACTGTAAAGCGCAGTTCAATGATAAAAGCTTTGAAATTTCGGAAATGTGCTAGGCGCCATATCGTTTGATAATCGGCTGAATATATTGGGAAATTGCTAATTTTATCGGTATCTTATCTGATCAAATATCGGATATCGGTCATATACTTAACTTCTGCAGTATAATCATGAACAGAAATATTAAACTGATGACTATTAATTAGTAGAGCCGACGACTAACAGCTATCCGGGCCTTACTGTAAACTGAGAATTTAGAATTCCCTGCATGACATGATTCACACCGACCCTATCACTCATTGCTACAATATGCTCTTACGGTATACTTTACATACGTGTTCGATGATACGCAGGCATTGACATTCCTGATTCGGGACTGGCCGAACAAGTACGAATTTGATTTCGGGATGAAGGGTGGAAATGGATATTTGGAAGAGATGCTGAAGAAACCGAAAATGAAACCTTTCAAGACCTATCTAAAGAAGAACTTCGAGAAAAGCGATTGCTGCCTTTTGCCCTATCCTGGAGAAAACGTGGCGGAAAGTGATCCTTCTCGCTTTTTAACATGGAGCGGTAAGTAAGGGTCACATGCAGGACCGCAAAACACTTCGTCACCCCCCAACATGTTGGTATTGGTCCACTATACGGTGACAAACCTTACTTCCGGTGGCCTTACCCCCAGATCCCCCATCAGGCTATACGTTTTGCCACTAATTGTCAGCGAGATTTGTTGTATTGCTTAGTGCGATAGCTTATATCGCCTAAACGCGAGAAGTGCGAAAATGTTCTTCAATTCATGATTGAATCGGTAATATGATCAGGGATTGCATATATATTGCTATAAATAATTTATCCTCTATTTGCTCTCGCAATCAGATTTACAGGTAGAGCTGAGTGACGTGTCTTGAAAAATTCAGGGCCCGTGAATAATAAATAAACATATTCGGGTGGAATCGTTCGTATTATGAGTTCGTTACATGATGGTGTTTCGTGACCTCCAGTCTGCTATTTAAAAAGATATTGAAATCGCCCAAACATACTAAACTAATGGATGGACACGATTTCAAATTGGTATTTCCTAACTGGCAAATAATTTTTCTTACCAGTTTGGCATTTGTCTTGTGGATTTCTGATTGACAGGACAAGAACATTCGGCGTCAGCAATTTAGGTGCATTTATGGACAATTAGGCATATATGTATATCCTATATACATCGAAGTTTTCGGTCAGAATAAGGACAGTCCTTCTCGAACAGGGTGCCAAGGTTTTTCCGCTGCCGGTGGTTCTGGCATATTTCTCGGAGTCGCATGTTACATGGCCTAAAAATCCATATGTCTCGATGCGTCGTGGGGCGGTAATGGCCGACGCTAAAATGCCAATTTCTATAAATCATACGTATTTATATACTTGGGGGAAGAGTACTAAGATATTTGGCAATATAAAATTGTGCGAGTAAAAATTTGAAAAAAGTTTCATATATTTGCAAAAAAATACTCTATAATTTATGTTAATTCACATAAAATAGTTTTGGGCCCCTCCGATCTCGGCCCTCCCCAATTGGAGCTATGGGGAGCGGCTGTTACTTCATGGTCACAACATTTGAATGAATAGCAGGACAACATTTCAAAATTGATCACTATTGACCAATATTTCATAAAGCTTGAAGCTCTTCTGAAATTCGCACTCCCTTGACCGGGTGTTTTTATTTGTGTTTATTATTGAACAGGCTTCGAACTAAACGAATTTCTGGTTCAGTGTATACAGCCTGTGGGTTTAAATCACGCAGCAACATTCAAAAGTATGTTTTATTTTTTGAATTCCACGCAACTTTTCGCGGGTCGCTCAGAATATCTTCATGGGTCACATTTGGCCCGCGAGCCGCGCTTTGTCCTGACCTGATCTAAAGCATTGAAACATTGACTTCACTTCTGATATATTCCTAATAGAAAATCACCTACCGCCAGCGACGACGTCACGTATTCAGACAATGCATGTGCCTTTTGAAGAGTTCACTCTTTCACATACGCAGCAGGGTCTGCGATCTGTGTTCACTGTTCACTGTTGATGTTTTGCCACTATAATCTGGCAGATCTATCCTTCCAGTGACATGCGGTGAGGTTGGTGGCTGGTGAGGCACTGACCCCAGCCCCCGCAGACACGCACATATAAAGTATCTGATGAACAACAGCTGCGTAGGAGAGAGCGTTTTCTCTACACCACAGGTCTCAAACACACGGCCCGCGGGCCGCATGCGGCCCGTCAGAGCATTTTGTGCGGCCCGCGACGACATTTTAGATTTTTAATAATTTGACAATATGTAAGTGTCACATATATCTTTTCAGATTATAAAGTGGAAATTCCCTCATAAATTACTCCGAAAGCCTTAAACTACTCATCAAACTTAACTATCACATCAATCGCAAACGGTACCATGCAGTGGAAGATTCACTATTTCGCCATATTTCCAATTCTTGATGACAAAATCTGACCTGAGTTGGACTTGGACGTGAACTTTTTTAGAATTACTCAGACTCGGGCTAATTCGATGGCAAAATGAAAATGACTCGAGTGGACTTAGAGTGACTACGAATGACGTGAATTTGTTAGAATCATGGACGCAAAAAAACTAATCGCGTATAAGGGAAATCGTAATAGATCAGACAGTCGCAGCTTGGTATTTCGCTAACTAAGCAAGTAGTTATGGCAACCATTGGCAATCTGTTAGTTACATCCTCGGTCGGTAAACCATGTTATTAGGGCCACTTGAAGGTACCGAGTACCGTAGTGGTACGCTCCATCGATGTAACAGCAATGGGCCGTTCGGCGTTCCGGCATTTCAATCACTAGGACACATTCATTAATATTTTTTTCTGCTCCTATATTTGAACATATTTGGCCATGAGATTAATAGCTTTCTTATCAGAAGTATTCTCGAATCCTGGATTGGAATTACAATGCTCAACTTAAAAATGTTTTGATATCAGATCAGTCTCCATTATCAATCTGTTAAATTCAAAATATTCATAGTAGCTGAAAAATTATAACCCGATAGCGTTTATGATGGCATCATACACTTGTCCGCTCATATAGTGTCTATATCTTATAATTAATATATATTAAGTACAACAACAATTCTATTCAAATAGTTATAAATGTGATGATTTTTTTTTCGTGCCAGTCCTAAATTGATACAAGAGTAAATCACATTTTGACGATGTGTGTTTACTGTCAGTCGGCTGGATCGGCTCACTTTCCATAGGACAAGTCATTCCCGCCAAATAAGACCTACTTTGAAAGACATATAATACCCCTATAAATGCTGCGGCCCGCGGCGTCGTCAAAACTGGAAAATTGGCCCGCGAGCACATTTGAGTTTGAGACCTCTGCTCTACACCCTGTAAGCCAGCTGGGGTGTCAAACTCAAATGGCGTCGCGGGCCGGACCATCAGTCAACGCATTCCAAGATGTTATCACATGACCTTATTCATCACTTGAAATCCAAGGGCACGGTAACTATTGCAGTTGAGACGCAATTGTAAAAACATGTTTACCTTACGACGCACCATTAACCGTTGCTCTCACAAGCTGTAGTGAACATTTTTCTAAATGCATTGAAATTTGGACTCGAGGCCGGCCGTTCTGATAGAGTTAATATTTTCACAGTATAATTATGACGTAACCAAACGCTTGGTTTGGAAGCTGGTGTAGTGACAGACATACAGTATATCAGCCCGTCTGAGCCTGCGACAGGCTGGAAAAAT
>ATSW01015182.1:0-12574 GCA_000444245.1 Botryllus schlosseri | reverse complement strand
CTCAATATGACGAAGAGGAAGTTCAGATACGTACCGTTTATGCAGGGATATATAGAACTATACATCCATGCTTTATGCTACAAAGAAAATAATGCCAATTCCACTCTACCTTGAAGAAAACGTGGTAGACATTTCATATTTTCGACCATGTATATTTCATTGCACTTTGAGACAATGCTGTGGGTTGATCACGACTTTACAAAGATGTCATTGCCAAAAATCGAGGTTTCAAAGGCTCCCACGGTGGGAAAATGGTATCAAAGCTGTAATCCCTGTTCAGTGTTCATATTCACTACTCGAAAAAATCCTTTCTAACTACTCGACTCGAATTATCACAATCAATGCTTCATTCGAGTTCGAATAATCGTTCCCAGCCCTATTTCTTAATCCAGATCTGGGTACTCACCGTCAATTGGTTGCAGAGTTGAAGCAATTTTTCACCAAGAATAAAATGGGCCCTAAATATAATGAATTTGGAAGACCATGAATATTCGCCGCATGCCTAGCCTCTTCCTCTCGTTTATTCCGCAGTTGGAAAGGTACTGATACAAATCAACGAACACATCTTAGATAACAGCGCTATTTTGCGCTGCTTTATTTCCGCATAAAATATTACTACAAAACATTATAAGTTCAAGGTAAAATGGCAACGCGAAAGGTTCTAAACTAAAAAAGTCAGAAAATATCTTCAGGCACGTATTCTGCATTATCGCCGGTATTTAAGCCAGTGATGAAACGATGACACGACATCCAGGGAAAAAAATTCATCCTGGTTGTCTTATGACTGTAAGTTTATCCGCTGTTTTTGGCAAAATATTTGTTTGTAACAAAATACGACGAAATTGCTCACCCGTCTGCAACCACAATTATGTGGCACGAAATGTATATAAAACAGAAGTATATGCCATGCTGTCCGTTAAAGCACGAGTGAAGTGCAAAATCCTTCAAGTACGATTTTCGATCTTGAAAAAAGTAGGCTACAGTAACGATCATGCCGTGAAGAACACGAGGTCAAGATATCGACATCTCCACACTGATTTCAGTACTGTTGCTTAATAATTTAAAATCTGTTAATGTCTTCCATCTGTCGAGGTTTCTTTTTTGATTTTCCAGGGGGTCCACGCGGGCCCGGCGGTCCAGGCTTACCACGTAATGACTTGCCTCTCGGACCTGTAGTAAATAAGGTTGGCTTGATATAGGTAGGCCTAAACCGTTATGATTCTATTTCAATATACCACAGCCTGAAATACCATACCTGGCGGACCCGTTGGCCCTACAGGACCGGGAATTCCATGTCCCGGTGCTCCGCGCGGACCAACATCCCCAATATCTCCTTTACTTCCTTTCGCACCGCGCAATCCAGGCACTCCTGGATGCCCCTGGGGCCCGACAGGACCTTCATATCCCTAAAATCACCATGCTTGAGTTATTCACCCAATCATAGATCAGTAATTTCATGTTACCCGTTGTCCCGGAGGCCCTGGGGAACCGGGTGGCCCTTCCACCACAGTTGCTCTCGCTCTCGAACGTTTATCTCTTTCAAACTTCAACATGACTTCGTTAATTTTTTCTGCAAGGTAAAACAATGGCACGATTGTATACTGTGGTGACGCGTAGATAACCGATCAGACGTGATCAAAGTACCAGGGGTTGCTAATCAAGTAGATCTAGAAATAACGCAGTAACTTTCTGCTCAACTGCAAGTAGAAGTAGCAGTTCCAAAAAAAACATCACTGCTACTTCAAATACAAATATAAAATTATAATCTGAACAGCACTCAAGGAATTATAGTTTCAAAAAGAATATTAGGTCGACGGGTCGCACGATTTTAGAAGTTAATAAATCGAATAGGTGCACAATTTGCAAATCGCAAAATGCATCTAGGCGAATAAAATGACTGATGACAGGCTACTACAAATATATGCAATCGTCGAAAAGAAAGTACTGCGACACGGGAGCTGTTTAGCCCAGCTTTCCTATTACAATCGCCCTCGTAAAAGTGATGAAAATTTATCCAAAAACTACTTTATACTTTTTCAAATACAACGCCTAAAAAGAAAGTTGTTTTGACTAAAAAACGTGTAAGTGCAAGTAGCCATAAAACATAAGTACTTGAGTAAGAAGTGTATGACTCAAAACCTAACTGAGTACTCCGTAAAGTCACATCTTTACAGACCACCTCTGGTATGGTGTAAAAATGATACGGATGGAAAAAAGACTGCAGTGGCATGCAGACTTGGACAATTAGAAAATTGTCCACTTTTTCGAATTAGATTACAATTAGAACTCGAAATACTGAATTCGCAAAAACTTGGGAATCGAATGAAATTGTGAATGAGAAAATAATACAGCTAAAATGAAGTTCAGTTCACGTCAAATCACAGTGCGCTCCCATAAACGTGAGAACGGTTAACGTCTTTACACCAAGCTTGGCTGGTTTTGAACTATACCAGGGGTCACCAACACGCGGGCGACATGCGGTCGGCGATCTGACTTGTGATTTTGGAACAAGAACGCGAAGTAAACAATTTTGAAATGCTGAAATTGATTTCAGTTTCCAATTATAGTAGTTGTTTCAAAATAATCTATTCGTTTGTGCCCAACAACACTATTCCTCACTGCCTGAAACGGTTTCGGCGATGGCAACAGCATTCCATCGATGGAGAGTCAGTTATTATGAGCAATGAGCATATTGCCTTGCCGTGCAATGGCCCCGGCACTGCCAAGACGCTTAGAAAATGGCCTAGGTTTTTCCCACAAGATAAATCTTTAGGACGAAATAGTCTTTCAGCTTGCAGGGGCGGGCAACTTCTCCAGTCGGCGGGCCGTATGTAGAAAAATTGAGTACTTGGCGGGCCGGATAGCTGAATCGATACATCAGTCACCCATTTATCGTAACGACAGCAATGTCATTCCAAAGCCATTTCTCGCCGATAATGACGAAGACAATGTGGATTAGAGAACACCATTGTCACACAGGAGTCGCCATGTCTGCTTCTATTTGATCAATCAACACATGGTGAAATCCTTAATTAAGATTTCAAGGTGTTCAATAAGCCCGACACCCCAAATTTACCAAGATATCAATTCATTAGGGTTGAGTACATCGTAAATGCCGATAATGCAAGTCTTGTCGCTTCTACGAACTTACCAGTGCGGAGCATGGACCGGAGCCGGAATGGATATCCGGCCGGATTTTTTTCAATGTTAGCCGGACCGGATACGAGTCGGATCAGTACTTTTTCTGATACGGCCGGAGCCGGATCGGAGCCGGATCAGTACTTTTTTGATGAGGCCAGAATCTTCATGGGCATTGGGCAAGCATGCCGTTTGTAACTAAATAACTACCAGCCAACCACACGCAAGTAACCGCCAAGCCAGTACGAAAATAAACGAGTCATATTTATAAATTCACGGAACCACCGTACCGTGTTGGGCCGGATTTCCGGCCGGACGTTTTCATTTTTTGCCGGAGCCGGATCGGAGCCGGATCAGTACCATTACCGAGAACGGCCAATGCCAAGAATCTAACTTACTGAGAAAGTGTTGTCGAGAAATTTATATATGAGAATCGACACCTAATGTGGCTAAGCCGTCATGCACATGCACTTACACACGACCTGTATATATGCATAACATGCCTGCATTGCACACATTGCATTATCGGTAATGTCCATTCTCGGTAATGGATTTTTCGGTAATGGTTTTCTCAGCATTGACCGGACACCGGCCGGCGGGCAAATTATCAACTAAGACGGGAAACTGTCCGCGGGCCGGGCAAAATCCCGTCGCGGGCCGTAAGTTGCCCGCCCCTGAGCTATATAGTAGCATGTCTGACTAGCCCCAATATCGATTCATTAGTCGCTGATAAGCGTATTCAGGTATCGTGCGCAGCTCATAGTTCAAAATAAAATGTAGTTTGTGATCATAAAATTTCTTGTTGTATTTTTACTTCTGTAATAAAATTAGCCTACTTCTTTTGTGGTAACCATGCCCATCGCCCATGTAAGTGAGCACGGTGTTGTACTTAAGTAAAGGCCTCGCCCAACGATTCGAAATCGGACGTCTCGATAATTATTCGCACAAATCGGATTATCTAACAGATGCTTGCCGATGGCCGTTCACAATTCCATTTGTGTGCCTTAGAGTCGACTTTTATCAAAATACACCAACCAAAACTCTGTCAACAAAAGGAGTTCGTGTACCACGTAAAAATAGTACATAGAACGCTCTCTCGTTCACGGAATTTCATGCTGGTGACGTCATATTTTGTGATACGATTGTTGATATAATACAATGTTCTTTCCAATTCTCTACTAGTTGCTGACGATTACCCCTGCCGAGTGTCAGCCGAAAATATTCGGGTTCATTTCAATATGAATATACTATGCAACAACTACTATGATTGCACGGTGTAAGTAATGTGACGGCGGCTTGGCACTGGATTTCCCTGTTCGATGGGGATATTCTTGTTAACTCGCTCCAAAATGCCCCAGACAAAGAGGCATTTGAGGAAAACAATAAATTCGATTATAACTAAAATTAGAGCACAAAAAATTGAACAAATTAGATTAGAATTAGAGCCTAACATTTCACAAATTAGATTAGAATTAGATTACTGGCATATAGCTCTAATTTGGTGAAATTAGCCAACTAGAATTATCTAGTTGTCCAAGTCTGGTGGCATGTGGATCTATGCTACGCGCTACGTTCTCACCTCGCACAATTTCCGCAGCGTCGCTTCTAGCCCGTGCGTAGATTGATTGTTCGTCCAAGACAGCTAGCGGAGAACTACTACCGGATTCACCTCTCATTCCTTTCAACCCCTGCGACACACATGCTTTTTTGAAACCAAGTTCGATACTGTCACAAAATCGTCTTACTGGAGGGCCTCTAGGTCCTTCCGGTCCCCTCGCGCCGGGAGATCCTTCTATTCCCATGTCCCCTGGTATACCCTGAAATTGGTAATATAGCATAATACATAATGTGACGAATAACTGCATCAAGTCTTGCATACCGGACTTCCATTCGCTCCCCGTGTACCCGGCTCGCCCTTTGTGCCCGGCATGCCCTTCAAAATACAATTTAAACCTTACACAATGGCCCGCCCTAGGTAACTGCTGCGTGCATGCGTCAGTTCTGTGAGGGCGGATAAGTAAGTAAGGAATATATTTAATCAAGAGGGAGTCAAAGTAGCCAGCATTGCTACGTCAGGAGACGTAATGCCGCAAAGTCCTTCTGAATTACAAGATCTGTCAAAACTACTCCAATCTGAAATAGAAAAACAAGGTTAGGCCGTGGGGTCAGATACTTTCAGCGTTCAATCGGAGGTGGGTACTACATTTGAAAAAGCAAGATGAGTACTCGCGACTAATGTTAAATGACTAAGGACATTACCTATAGGCACTATCCTCAAACATATATTCAGTTACCGTGATTCAGAGGCTATCTCATACGGTTCCTATGGCAATTTCAGTCAAGAAAGTGGTGCTCACTGAACT
Organism: Botryllus schlosseri; assembly: GCA_000444245.1. Lineage (NCBI taxonomy): Eukaryota > Metazoa > Chordata > Ascidiacea > Stolidobranchia > Styelidae > Botryllus > Botryllus schlosseri. The sequence goes on along the minus strand of ATSW01015182.1, from coordinate 7,073 downwards.
CATAACTACTATCTACTATCTATAAAATCAAAGTAATTTTGCTTCAAAACCCGTTATTTTGAAAAAGTGATTGTAGTCGAAAAACATAGCTACTTTAGTAAGTGGTACAAGTCGATGCAATATACTTGAGTACTTAGAAAAAGTAGAAGTATTTCGTTATTGGCCACCTCGGGCAGTATATGCTATATATGCTGTGCAATATTTCATTCTCAGAACTCGCCACTATGCAAAACGACACCAAATCTCAGTGATTCATTGCATAACTCACATTCATGCCTCGTTATGACAATAAGATAGACCGCTATATCATTTGGACTGACTCTGACTCATAATCATGCAGATGCACAAGGCCGTCATATTCTCTTGTGATCAACACACTTTGGTTTTGTAAGTGTTGTTTTGGGGACTGCTTTCAAAACGGTATGCGATGCGTAATGTATACGGGATCGGCTAACACATTTTATCAATGATTGGGCGATTTTAAAGCTACATGACATATCAATACGACGCGCGCGGGCGCGTTCAAATTCATTGCCAATGTACAGTTTCTTACAGGATTTCCAGGTTCGCCTTTTATCGGAAAGAACACTTTGCTTCCGTCATCATTTCTCATCTGAAAAACTTGTGCTATAACCGAACGTCCACGAATACATAGCAGTTTTATTGCATTACCGCTTGTAATCCGTCCGGAAGATTCAATGAAGTGGTTGTCCCGTCGCTGCTCCTAGCTTCAATTAGTTGATCTTCGTAGTTCTAAAGAATATCAGGATGTGGTCAAAGCGTAAGCGTTACTACGAGAGCAGAAATAGAAGTGACGATGTAAATTTCTACTCGATCACAAGTGGATAGCAGTTTCAAAGACATGTCAAAATACTTCATGTAGAAGTTGAAAATCAAGATACGTAACGTACTCGGGGAAGTATAGCTTCAAAACAAGATTTGTGCAATGACACTAGAAATGGTGCAATTTTTGGCGCCTTTTCATTCATAAAAGTGATGCAAACATATATATCCCAAATATACTTTCCACTTTACCAAATTCAAAGTGTTGTAAGTATGTAGTTTTGTATAAAAAATCTGTTCAGTAGAAGTGCAAGTATAAAAAACATAACAACTTGAGTATAGTACAAGTATTGGCCATGGGCACCTCTGAGTCGAGCTGAAGTTTGGCTAGGATTGGCTTCGAATACCGTCACGTGGTGACTAAAATTTCATTCTATTTAAGTTACTCGAGAATATCGCTCGATTGCTACCTAAAGGTGATACCGCGTAGCCATTATACATCACGCCAAATACTCACAACGTGAATGACCGCGAACGGCTCCCCTTTAGCCCCCTTCAAAGTTTCTCCAGGAGCAACCTAAACAGCAAGAAAACGTTTTGATTGTGATAAAACGTACTGCAGGGAATGTCTTACCGAAGTGCCGGGTAATCCAGGGATACCGGGCGGACCGGGTGGTCCAGGCGGGCAGTTACACATCCCGGTGGGTCTGGGTTCTGGCAATAGATATCGCAATGAAATAGCTGGCCGCAAGATTTTAAAATGTCGTGATTTAGAGTCATTAGACAATCTGCGAAGCTAGAAAATGATCGGTGTCGACCAGAGAAGGTCAATACGAAGTGCTTCCACTTTATCGGGGTTGTCAAGTAGGTTTTTTAGGCGAAACAATTGCTTTTTATGATTTGTATCACTTACAAAAGAGTGACATTGTCATAAAAACTTGGCGCGAAATGGTCCCTGCATCACATTACGCAGGTCACGTGGATGCGCCCTTGCAATTACGACATAAGTCGCCTCCGACCAACTGCTAAAAGTACCCGCCAGAAGCATATACAATTCTACTCACGGTCGTCCTCGCATAGCTTGGCGGCGAGCACCGACTGAATCTGCTTGATGGAGTCGTAGTCTTTTACGTGGTAGACGGACGAGTCGTGGGGCGGCGAGGCCATCAGCTTCAGCTCGTCAATATCCGCATCGCCAACGCCTACTGCCAACACCTGTAACGGACGACAAAAATCGATGATACCCGGCGTGTGTTCGGTTGAGGGTCGGAAGAGGTCGATAACGAAGTAGGCCTATTACCAGATGCATTCAGTAACGAAGCACTTCTTAACTTCTGGACTTCTCAATAATATTTCCCGACTTGCGCTCCGTATTACTCAAGTCATTATGCTTATCGACTACTATACCACTTCACTTCTATATTTGGACATTCTTTTGAAAAAAACTACGAACCTTTTACGCTTCGGAGTTTGAAAAGTAGCAGAACTATTAGGAGTGAGGTTGCCACTGAATTGTGTGAAATACTGCCCGTGTCTCAGTAACAGAATGCTTTCGAAGAATGTACCAATTTGTAGTGCCATTAGTTTGTTCGTGACATTCATGGTGTTTGTCGACTACTATGGTCAAAATTGTTCATTTACAACGGGCCAATTCTCGTCATTTTTATTCCGTAGCTGCCGGTTTGTAGCACGGCCCGCTTTTAAGGCTTTTATAAGACACCGCTTACACGGATGATATGGCGAGGAGGAGCCAGAGGTGGTCAAAGTAGTCATCGTCGCTACTCAAGTAGAAGTAGAGGTAACGCCGAAATTTCTACTCAAGTAGAAGTAGAAGTGGCGGTTCACAAGTAAGTAAGTAGATATTCTACGCCTATTTTTGCCTACAAAACTGAAAACTGCCAAGTAAAAGTAGAAGTAGTCTAAAATCATAACTACTTAAAAAGTAGTGTGAGTAGGCAAAATCTACTTCAAGTACTTAAAAAAGTAGAAGTACTTCGTTACTGATCACCTCTGGGAGGAGCCTAGATAAACCTCCAACACCTGGGTAGGAATTCTGGAGTCTACCTCGGTCTAACTCGAACCATAGCAACCATTTGTTGTTGCAGCAGTGCCATTAGTTATTTTATATTAGTCGTGAACATACATCTTGCAATTTTGAAAGTAGCCTGCTTGAATTAACTATAAAATTATGCGACCCTTTGATGAAAGCTGCTTTTGTCACTATACTTACTTGAGTTCATTTCCGACCTATCACTTTGTGCTTCCACTTGAAGTAGTTTTGAAATGTCTCGGAAATTGCTAATTGTAATACAGAAGAAATGTATGCGGTTACTTCAATTCTGCTTGACCGGCAACAGTGACTATGTCGGTTAGTGAATAGGAAATCTCTAAACTTTATCGGACGTACCGTGTATGGTTTGGTCCATCGGATTAAATTTATCGCGTTGCAAATAATTGCAAGTCGAATATGATTTGCGATCAAGCTGTCCGAACTAATTGGGCGTCGAAGTGTTCGCAATTTCTGGAACTGTTCTCCGCATATTGTACTCAAAAAGAGTACGGGAGTCGTAACGCTATGCAAGCACTCACTCTCATCCCCGCGTTTCTCATTTCGCGCGCGGGATTTCCGACGTCATCTTGGCTTCTACCATCGGTCAGTATCAAGGCAGTCTTTCTGACGTACGGTCGCGCGCCGGATGACAGTGACAGCGCATTATACAGAGAGAATGTAATGGCCCGTCCGGTTTCTGTGTTGCCACCTGTAAATATGAAATTTATATTGTATAGTCAACGTTTGGTATACTCAAGGAGAATTAGAAGTAAAGTGCTTAATTTACACTCCATAGCAAGTAGAAGCAGCGAGAGTGGAAGTAGAAAATAAAGGTGTGATAATGACTGGACAACTAGAAAATTTTCAGATTTTCCAAATTAGATTATAATTATAGCTACAATTTTATTTTTCAAATTACATTAGAATTATAGCTACGAAGTTTTTTCCAATTTAGATTAGAATTAAAATTGCAGCATAGAGACACTTAACAAATTAGATTAGAATTAGAATTAGAGAATACAAACATTTCACCAGTTAGATTAGAATTAAAATTTGAGCATAGAAACATTTCTCAAATTAGATTAGGATTAACTTGAAGCGTAGAAACATTTCAGAAATTGGATTAGAATTAGATTACCGGAATTTTGTTCTAATTAGTCCAATTGACCTGTTGTCCATGCCAGTTTGGGTGAAGTAAGTAGTTGTCTCTGCAGACCACAAGTTGCACATACTCCATACCATAGATATTGCCCAGTACATTGTTGTATAATGCCATTGCATGTTACTGAATCCTCCATTGTACATGTACATTAGGGTAAATCCAAGAAAAGCATGACATGGCTGAAATTCTTTGGTGCCAATTACGGATCCCGTTAAGCGACTTGACTGAATGAGCAACTCGAATTAAACCGTTTTCGTAGGATCATATTCGTGGCGCTGCAATACGATGTGGTCCGAATCCAGGCAGATTCAACTGATGCATACCTTTGTAAGGCATCGCGTCAATCGCCGACATGACTTCATTCAAAGTGAGATAATCAGTGAGGAGAAATTCCGTTCGTGGGTCGTCCGAATACTGCACCACTCCGAAACGCGTGTGGTCCCAGCTAGAAAAAATGGAGAGTTGAAGGGAGAATGAAAAATTAGCTGCCGATATCGCAATACAGGGTAAAGTCCGTCGGCGAAGTCAGGATGGTTTTTTTGGGGTGGGAGGGGAATTTGTATATATTGACGTAACGTCGGGTATATCCATTGAAGATAATGACGTAACGTTTTTATGACAGCTTTCACTCACAAAACAGATGCAAACGTGTGCTAAAGTCATATATAAAGTGTTTCGCTACTGACCACATCCGTAATATATATATATATATACATTTACATACCCGACTTTGAAAGGCAGCACCAAGGCTTTGAGGAAATCTTTAATCTTTTTAAAGTTCTGATCTCCAACCGACCAGCTCCCGTCCACCACAAATATGATATCGCTAACCGCGGTCTTGCACGCTGTGAATTGAGTCGTGTATTTAGATAGCAAGTTGATATTTACGCGTCGGACTGCGAGTCTTTCGCACCTCTACACACTGGGTCCGTGTTGCTCCAGACGCCGCCTTTCAAGCATATCCTGTGCGTCGACCCGACTAAATTCGACTCGCTGTCCGCGCACGAAAACGAGCAGTTGCTGCCTACGCGGTTCCCGTCGGTGCAATTCATCATTAGGTCTTCGTCGAGTGATACAAGTATCGGACACTGGTTGCCTGAATGAAACGCCACCGATATTAGCCTCTCGTAAAAACGAAGGCACCGCCATATTCAAGTTGGTAACGCCGCAGGTTAACCGATACGTGAAAACTGTATGATTTACACCGCAATAAATTAAATTCGAAAATAATTCGGCTTGGGTGAAGTAACCTTGGGATGTATGCGATGGTGTCCCGAATGTTGCAGAAAAGATGTGGGGCCACAGGCGACTTATCCCGTGGAATTTGGAGCTCCGAATATCTGATATTATCTTTTATGATTCCTGAGATGATGACTTATAGCCATGCCTAAATGCCCATCTCCGTTCCTAGCTTATTCGACTCACGTATACATTCAGTTGGATCTCCGCTCCATCGCCCATTCTCTTGGCAACTTCTCTGCCGCGATCCAATCAACTCATCACCTTCGTTGCAGGTGAACTGGCATGTGGTGCCGCACTCATGATCACCGCCATCGCATTGCTTGATTCCGTTCAGGGGCGTCCTCAAAATGGGACACGTTATCGCTGTAATATGCAGAGGTGGTCAGTTTTGATGCTCAAGCAGAAGAAGGATTTCTACTCAATTACAAGAAGACTTAGCAAGTGGATGCAGAAAATGATGGTCTGAAACCTTACTGAAAGATGTAGTTTTAAGAAATAAGTTTGATGGAGGGGTCGCACACCTTTAGAAGTTAACCGGACGCAGCAACTTTGGAAATTGATGCGCGCATTTTCGCGACTGACGCAAAACGACTAATGGCACTAAAAATAGCCGAAATTCTCGAAAATATGTTTTCGTTTGAGCTATTGTAATAGGGAGCTACTTCGCCCTGTCGTTATAATTATTTCACACGTATCGGTGATGCAAACATACTCCAATATTTGATTCTATACCAATACCGTAATAACCATTACCGAGAATGGACATTACCGAGAATGCCATCACCGAGAACGGACACCACCGAGAACGGACATTACCGAGAATGGCCAGTGCCGAGAATCTATAACTTACTGGGACGGACGTTGTCGAGATTTATACCTGAGAATCGACACGGAATGTGGCAACATACACAATTACACATACACACGACCTGTACATATGCATAACATGTCTGCATATTGCATTCTCGGTAATGGCATTCTCGGTAATGGTTTTCTCGGTATTGACCGGACACCCCAATATTTCATACTAATTTATTAAATACAAAGTGCAACAAGTAGATACCCAGTAGTTTTGCGTAAAACTGTCACATAGAAATGGAACTGGCTTAAAACATAACCACCCGAGTAAGTAGTACAAGTAAGCAACACGTAGCTATTTTTTTCCAAAGACTGTCCAAGTGTCCAATGAGCGGTGGAACTCGTCAAAACCAGAACGACTTCAGTATGCGTAACGCAACTCGGTAAAACTTTCTTGAGTACTTCAAAAAAGTAGATGTACTTCACTAGTGACCGGTCCCCACCTCTGGTGATAAGTTACATCTCGACAGGGTAAATCGCAACGAAGATCAGTTATAGATTGGATTCTATTCACTCACCAACACATGCCGGTTCCTCGCCGGTCCACGAGCCGTCCTCTCTGCAAGTGCGTCGGCCGGAGCCCAACAGCGTGTGGCAAGTCGCGCATTCCACGGAGCACACGCTGGCCGCGAGATTCTGGTTGGAACACGTGAAATTGGAGTTGGGAGGCTGCCTCAAATTTCTGCAGCGGATTCCTGAACAAGCGCGGAGTCGTCAGTAACATCCAGAGGCGGTCGAGGTAGTCAACGAGGCTACTCAAGTAGAAGTAGCGCCATAAATTTACACTCAATTACAAGTAGAAGGAGACAGATTGATTCGGTTGGAAGTAACCAATGAATGGTCTCAATTACTCAAGTGGTAATAGTATCAAAAAGTAGATTCAAACGAGGGGTTACATACTCTTATCTAAAAGGATCTGTGGTCACATGGAGTGGCTATACAGTATACACTATCAGCGAAAGGGTGTGTATTCCCACC
>ATSW01015180.1:0-11225 GCA_000444245.1 Botryllus schlosseri | reverse complement strand
ACTCAGATTGTTACTGGAACACTCTACCAGTAGATTTCAGAAATTGAAACAAAAGCGGAACAGAAATATATCTTAGATAACTAGATACCGATGTCGCCTTCTTTTGTCATGAAATGCTCATCGGTATGTACTGCACTCAAAAGGCATGGTACTGTATTTATGTTCCAATGTGTTTATCAGTTGCATATATCTTGTTTTGTATCATGTTTGAAATTATTTTTGAATTGCCTTAATATTTACATGTTATATCCAAGTTCTGTAACACAAATCCATCTCTTGAAGCCTTTCTGTGTTTCGCAGTTTTTTACAGACAGGTTTATACAATATACGACGTAACTAACAATGTGGATTACTTCTTTCTGGGCAGAGCCTTACCTGTGTCATCTCTTGAGCAATTTCGTACAGTCAGCACGGTGTCCCAGTCCGAACATTTGACCTCAACAGAGCTTGACAAGTCTCCGTTCAGTCTGCTCCAACTTGCCCGAGGGGCCGGACGCCCACTGACAGGAATTCGGAGAACAACGGTGCTCCCGGCACGAGCCACCACGCCATCTTTCAAATCAGAGTCCAGTTCAAAACTCGGGGACACTGAAATTATGACATTCACATCAAAATTTTAGTAATTTACAAAATTCAAGTTCCGACAATAACATATGTTGTTGTTTTAGTATTTACACTGTTTCAATATCTATGGCATTCATAACGATATTCTTATTTCGATTCCTGAAGTGTTGACTTATAGTGTGGCCCATTTTAGTTCTGGGATTTTGCAGGGTTGTAATGACCCAAGTCACAATTTTTTGCTGACTTGACTTAACTCGGGTCATTCTCCTAAAAATGGAAAATGACTTGAATCAACACGAGTCAATTTGTGTATTAACTTGACTTGTATACAAGTCATTGCGCATGACTCGGGTCGTTACAACCCTGGTAGAAGTTGTACGAAATTTCACAAGATTTGTTAAGGAGGCAAAGATTTGAGATAAAGATAGGAAAATACATTATACAAACTTAACATTCATGTATCCAAAGTTTACATACAGCACAGATAGGAGACATAAACTTACCCAGAACTTCTTTGGGTACTGCCGGTTCCAGTAAAGCTAGAGGTTCCGATTCACCAACAGCGTTCACAGCCTTCACCCGAACGCTGTATTCCTTTCCTTCCTCTAAACTTGTAATCGTAAACTTGCAAGCGGCAGTGGCACCCACTCTATGGAATTTCTCATTTTCCGCATCGGCCATTTCGACCAAATACTGACTGATGTCACTTCCGCCGTTATATTCCGGTTTTTCCCACAACAGTTCCACTGTGCTACTACCCGTGTCCGTCACCCGCAAATTTCGAGGTGAGCTGGGCGGATCTATAGAAAAAGGGATTAATCATTACTACACGTACAAATAAGTAGATCGATTATTATTATATACACATAAGAGTCCAATTGTGCTCATCATATCCAAAAATCGGCAAAATTGTCTCATGAATCCACTGGCTCGCACCACAATTTGGATGCTCGAGTCTTTGTTGAATATAAACCATAAACAGAGCAACTTAAATAGTAAAAGGATTAGGGTGTTACATATTTTTGTCCTTGATGTCTTTGTGTCATATTCATCAACTCATGATAAACATACACATGATCTGTGCATATGCATACCACGAGTGCATGATACTCATATGCCGCTGGACAAGGAAGGTCAAAAAATAGCCTTGTTAGGCTTTCCAAGTCTTGCAACACTTCTCCATGCTATCTCGGAATAGCTGACAGCTAAGATAGGAAGCCACAGATACCATTTTTACTGATCAGGTCTGAACCGACCGGGGATTGAACCCGTGATCTACCGATCAGCAACCAGATTGCAATTTTTTGTAGAAAATATACTGCAACAATCTTCTCAATCAGAGTAAATTTTCGTCTAATTAATTGCAGTTGTAGAAATTTGGTGATTTTATCAACATGAATGGACCAACATCAATTTTTACGAATATAGTGGGCCATGAGTAACCCAGGTTGAAAATGCCTGGACTAGATCATCAAATTAGAAATATCTCTTCAAGTCGTTATTAAGAATACAACTTACACTTGGGATCTTGTGAAACTTGCGGCTTCGACGGGACGCTTGGCTCACTGATACCGACGCTATTCTCCACCAAAACACGAAATTCGTATTCAATCCCTTCCGAAAGCCCCGTCACCGTCATTTCCGTTTCGTTCATGGACTTTCTGTTCAGCTTATGCCAATGTGTAGTGTTTGTTTCTCTCCTCTCCAGGAAATATCCGAGTATCGGCTTTCCGCCAGTGTTTTTCGGTGGCTTCCAAGCGACCGTCATTCCTTCCTTGTTGTATTTTACAACAACAGGGGATTCTGGCGGATCAGGGATGTCTGCAAGGAATTTATTGTTAGTGTGAGTTGAAAGATGTGATACAATTAATTTATGTGGTTGATTCTTTAAGGTCATGCTATGGTATACTTTTATTTAGAAAGCTTCTTGGACGTACAGAACTTCAATATACAATTGTATAGTATATTCATATTGAACTGAGCCCGAATGTTTTCGGCTGACACTCGTCAGGGATAATAGTCAGCAAGTAGTAGAGAATTGGAAAGAACATTGTGTATCAACAATCATACCACATAATATGACATATGAAATCTCATATACTCAGGGCAACCAAGTCTGTCTCTACAGTTCTTGTAACATTTAAAAATCGTGCATTAAGCTTAAGCTCTCTCTTTGCCCCGATTATTCGCGATTTCATGCCGGTGACCATTGCTCCCTCTAATTTTTTAGGAGTTTGCGCGCACTCACCAACTCACAGCGTGGTCCCTTGGACAACAGTGCGTAACGACACTTCGGATTTTTTGAGCGTAGCCTAGATTTTCTGTTCGCAGAGACCGTGTCAGCAATGCGCAATTGCGCACGTGCGCAGCTTAAAGGGAACATTGCCGATGGCGTCATATTTTGTGATACGAATGTTGATATACAATGTTCTTTCTAATTCTCTACAACTTGCTGACGATTACCCTGGACGAGTGTCGGCCGGAAATATTCGGGTTCATTTCGATATGAATATATTATTCAGTTGTATACCGTATTTAAGTTCTGAACGCCCAAGAAGCTATTTTATTTTAGTATATTCACATGCTGTAAAGTGCATTTATAAGTTCTTCACTAATTTCTGAGACGAAAACCACAAATTATCTCACTGTACGGGCTTTTGACGGTGACAGCGTCAGTCACAATGCCGGCTCCAATCCCGAATTTGTTTTCGGCCGATATTCTGAATACGTAGTCTTTGTTTGCCACAAGACTGCCTACAGTCAACTCACATCCGATGACATTTCCGCTGACCAAAATCCAAGTTACGTTGGAAGATTCGCGTCTGCCAAATAATATTTCACTGCTTAGATGGCGTAATAAATAGTATTAGCATACAACAGGACAGTGAATTTTTTCAATCCACTATTTCCAATGCAAATTGGTCAAATCATTCAACAATTAAACCATAACTCAACCTACTTTTCAATAACGTAGTTGGACACCGGGGCGCCACCATCTTCACACGGAGATTTCCAAGATACAGTTACCCTGTCCGCCATCACATTAGAAAACACGCATGGACCTTCTGGCATTCCAGGTGAGTCCAAGACTTTACACATCACGGATAGAGACGCAGAGCCACTGCAATTTTCAGCACCTATCGTATACACACCGGCATCCACTTTTCTACACAACCTGAGAACATATGGTTTCACATTACCAAAGTACCACTACTTTTGGTAGAAAACAGCTGACCTTTTAGACAGCGTGCTTCTCGTTCTTGTCGTGTCAATCTGAACGGTTCCGTCTGAAGTATTTTTTAATGAGCTATCGCCCAGTCTCCAAGTAACTTTTGGTTTTGGTTTCCCAGTAATGAAAGCATCTATCGTGAAATCGAGTCCCGACCGAACCTCAATTCCATTGGCAACAATCGGGTCCAGCATAATACCGGGTGCGACTATAATAAGAGATTTACGGATGGGTCAAGACAGTGTCGTCAGAATGTATAAACGGTTGAAGAGAGGCACACAGACAAATTCTTTATTAGTCCAATGCAAGTTGACAGACAATCACAGAGATACAACCTCATTCAAGAGGTGTGGTCATCGAGCTAGCTGTCGTCATAGTGTAGTTAAAGATGCATGCATACCATATAACTGTCGGACACAATACAATTACTCTATATTATAACAATTCTATATACTGATTTTGATACCAAGTGTGAGAAGACAAAATACTTCCATGCTTGAGGAACAGAACAAAATATAAGGTTTAAAAAAGTTCAGAATTACTAATCCTATGTAGAAGCTGCATCTATTCAATGAAAACATGTGATAGCTTGCAACAACGGTAATATTTAACTTTAATTATAGACTATAATGAAGAAAGTGCCATACCTAGTTCCTGTTTGATGAGGATTGCTTCTGTAGGTTCGGAAGGCTTGGAAGTAACAATGTCTGTCTTAGCCTGCACTCTGAAACAGTAGCTATGACCCTCTTCCAAATTCAGCAGAGTGACGCTATTGTCAGAATTTCTAAACACGGAAATAGTCATCGTGCTGACAAGAGAATCCGCATTATTATCAAATTCACCTTGTGGACACCACTCGAGTCCAGCGCGTGTCGGGTAGGTTTTGTTTTTCGATGATATAACCGAGTATCTTGTAGCCACCGCTACTTCTTGGAGGCTGCCATTTTAATTCGACGGAACAGTTCGTTACTTCAACGACTTCTGGTTTCCCGGGCGGATCTGAGAAATAAAAAGAAGACTCACTGGTTTCAGTCAGTCGATATCTAAATATAAGTTTTCGACCGCGGACATCAAAAACATACATCGGTACTTATAATAATTTTCAATTGAATAGCATATTCATATTGAAATTAACCCGAATAGTTTCAGCTGACACTCGTCAGGGGTAATCGTCAGCAACTAGTAGAGAATTGGAAAGAACATTGTACATCAACAATCGTATCACAAAATATGACCATTTCCAGCACCCAAATTTCATGCCGGTGACTTCATATTTTGTGATAAGATTGTTGATATACGATGTTCTTTCCAATTAAATGTGTATATGGAAACATAATCGTATCATAAATTCAGTACGTTCTCACATACTATCTGAGCACACTCTTACAGACTAAGTTTTTACAAAATTATGATCAATGTATATATAACATCTCGCATCATTGCGGAAAAGCACCAGAAATAAGATATTTACAATACTTCATTATGAAAACCAACGTTTCGATGCAGTCTATAAACAAAGCTTTACGAATCGAACCACACTAAAATTGATTCATTCGGTGCATCAAACTCTTGACCTACCGCATTGTTCCCTTGCGATCGCGGCCTCGGTAGGTTGGCAGAAGGGGCCTAATCCGGCAGCGTTGACCGCTTGCACTCTGAACTGGTACTCGGTGCCTTCCAGTAAACTGCTGTCCGTGAATTCTCTCCGTTTCACAAGAGACTGTTAAACCACAAATTAACCGTAATTCTGCATCATTTTTCTCAAAAGAATTTGTCGAAAAAAGACAGTATGGTTACTTTTGTAAAAAGGTTAGCGCTTCGAGAAGCGTGCGTACCTTATTGATCTTTGTCCAAATGAGACTATTCGTTTCCTTTCTCTCAACGTGATAACCTCTCACCGGATTGCCACCATCGTTTGGCGGTGTTTCCCAAACCAAAGTCGCGGAATCTCGGCCGATTTTCATTAACTTCATATCTACCGGCGCTACAGGGGTGGCTGCGTAAAATAGTGTGATATACGTTTTCGGCCGTTATCTCATCGAAATTTATTACGCAAGTACCAAAAGGATGGGTCGCCTTCACCGGTTTTGAAACCAGATACTGACTAGACCCGAATTTATTTTCGGCTCGCACTCGGAAGACATATACACCGTTTTTGGTCAAGTCAGTAACACGTAATTTGGTCCGGAAGACATTGCCGTTGAGCACCTGCGAAGAGAATGGAGACTTTGATATATTTTAAACGTTTTTCACTTCACCAATTTACCTTGAATCCTTGATGATTCGACTCTGAAATCTCTACAATGTACTTTGATACAGGCACACCGCCGCTATCGTCCGGCGGATTCCATTTTAGAGTGACGGTGTCGACATTGATGTCTTTGAATTCAATAGGCCCCACTGGCGTTGATGGATGGCCTTCAAAGTACATGAACACAATGAGAAGTACATTTGGAAAAATCAATTAGGGAGGAAAGGAACGATTTTGTTAGGAAAATCTTAAAACTATGGATTCTAGCTTCTCCAAAATTTGTCTATGGGCTCTTTGTATTTTAATATCTATACCGTGTAAACTTCATCCTTTCTCAAAATTCCTGGACCAAAATGGAAGCAGAAGACTATAAATCAGACGGTTAGTATGTCGTATAGTATGTCGTTACAGATTGATTTTCAAAAAATTCTTGATAAAGTGTCTATTACACAGAAAAATTCACTTCAGCCTAACAGAAAAGGCTCTCTGAACCGCATTTGAGGCAAAATTCTAGTACGATATAACACAATACACTTGCGGCGGCAAGACTTCGAATTGTATCTTAACGGTGTCACAGTTTTTGTACCAATACTAGAGAAGTGGTTCTCAACTGTTTGGTTTTCTCGAATCCCTTTTGGACCGTCTCGGACCCCTTCAAGTTCACTTGTCTTGTGCAAATATTAACTGTAGGTTAATAGTAAACAGGAAAAAATTACTTTTCCGGAAAATAACATCATGCTAGTGTTGTTCTGGAATAGCAGTCATGTATATCACAGGAGAAAATGGATCTATGTAAACTATTTCACAAACCCCAAGAAAGCATATCTAAACAGCAATATGTTTGCATCAGTAGGCTATTGGCAATTTGGCAATTATAATGAGTTTGTACAGTAGGATATTTCATCTTAGACGACCGTTCTTTTGAGGTGAGTCATGAAGCTTTAGCAGTAATGAAGCAAAACTGCCTTGTAATAAAAGTTAGTTTATCAACTATTTGCAAATTTAGAGGTTTTGTGGACCCCTGAAAATCCTGGACCCCTGGTTGAGAACCACTGTACAAGAGTGTCTCGTTTGTTCACTTACTTAGTACTTCCACCTGCACTTTATCCTGAGCCTTCCCATGCTGGTTTTCCGCTCTCAAGACATATTCGCCACTGTCTTCCCTTAGCGGTCTCTTGATCGTAAGAACGCTGCCTGACGCCGTGTTTTGTATGATGGTCTTCTCGCTGTCTTCAATTTTAACCTTTTCTCGCAACCAGTAACATTTCGGCGTGGGCTTCGCTTGAATGCTGCCTTCAATTCGCAGTTTGTCTCCGGCCGCAATTTTCAATTCTTTCGGCAGTTTCACAGTCGGGGATTCTGGAGAAGTCGGATTCAAGTAAAGTTTTAAAACAATGAACATGTAATCATGCATTACATTATGAATTCAATACCTATTTGCTCCTGAACCGTCACTGCGTCCGTTTCCCTACCAGGGCCGGTGCATTCTTCATTTTTAGCTTTCACGCAAAATTCATATTCAAAATCGGTTGTTAAATTTACGACTGTTACTTTTGGCTCCGTCACGGTACGGAATAACAGCCAGTCATCCATTGATTCGCTCTGGAGAATGTTGTTTTCGAATAAAAAACAATGATCACATCACTGCAGCAGTTATTATCGCAATTTCATTGACGTAATACGAAAGAAATTACACTTGACTAAAATTTAAAACATATCGAGATAGTGCTTAGTATTGCTAATGGCGAAATTAGTAAACTCATAACTATAAAATAGTCCAAATCAGGGCCTCATTTCCGAAAATAATGACCAACTTGAAAGAAAGATGGACAAAATGAGGACACAAGTCAAAAATAAGATAAAATCTGATTAATAAGGCAATATAGCGTTATCAGCAGGTAAGTTATTTTCTGACATTGCAAAAACGACCAAATTTTGTAAAAATTTTGGGGTTAGGTCAAAAAATTGTCAAAATTGTTTACGAATTCAATTCTTTTTAGAAAATTGCATTTAGATTGCACTGTCGGTGAGCTTATCGTTTGACATTTTACAGCTTGTAGTCTATTTTGCAGGCTTACTGATGTTGATGGCCCATTGTCTACCCGTTGTGAATCAATGTCCAGTAAAAACTTGACTGCAAAATTTTGTCCAAATTAGGATTTTTTCAAGTCAAAAAATAACCGCCCTAGTTATCAGACATTGTCCTATAAAGAAGGCAAATCTTAGAAACAAGGACAGTATAGCAACCCGGCAAATATAAATATCATTACTTTGTATTCGACAGAATATCCGATGATCTTTGCGCCTCCGTTGCGTTCCGGTGGGCCCCACGCTAAAGAGACCGATGACTTTGTAATGTCCATAACTTTCAGTTTGTTAACAGGACCTGGTTCGGCTAGAAATCAACACACTATAGTAACTTCAATATAGAAGCATGCCACCATTAAACTCACTGATAGGCTGTCTGGCTTTTGCCGGCTTCACGGTAGACACAGCCGGGCCAGTTCCGAATTTATTCTCAGCCATTACCCGGAAATAATATTCTTTGCCTTCCAGCAATTTTGGTACACGGAATGACAGAGTCTCGCACAGAGTCGATGCATTCGACCAGGTCTTCATATCCGATTCTTTTTTCTCAATAACGTAATTGAAGACCTCGGAACCCCCGTTATTCTCAACAGGTTCCCATTCCAGTAACGCCGACACTGCATTTATTGATTTCACTATCAGGTTTTTCACTGGGCTGGGAGTATCTGTCAAGGAATGTTGTATGAAGCATACTCCAGTAATGTATCATTATAGATTTTCTACCTAAAACTTTCACATTGAAGTCGACAGACTTGCAGCCTGTCGGATTGGAAACGGTCAAGGAATACAACCCGGTATCATACCGATTGACTTCAGGAATCAGCAAAGTAGTTATGTCACCGGTGACGTCCACATTTGCACGGAGCAGCAGTACAGAATCCTATCACAGCATATGACAAATGAGCAGTTAAACATGCGACAAGGAACTGGTAATCGTCATAAAATGGAGTCCACCCGAGCATTGCTTTTTAAAAGGCTAATGATAAAGGGAGACGTTTGAAAATTTCACCTTTGCCAAAAATATCAAACTATGGAAAATAGAAACAGTCTTGTTACAATAATGCTTCCAAGTTGAATCTTTCATGAATTCAGAGTCATATTAGTCCACACTTGGTCCCGGTAATGCTATAAAGGGGGTTGATTACCACTTTTACCGAATAATTTATCACAGATAGGCAAGATGATTGGATTATGGTACCGACATGTAGTTCAAGCTACAAAACTACAAGTTAACATCCAAGTGCATGATAATCATAATAGAATATTAATAATTGGTGGTTATACTATTTTAAACGATAATTACACACCATGTTGGACATTGGACAATGCCATACTCAAGACACAGTAGGATGAGAGCAATCTCTTTTAAGTATGCTATTGGCATTGCCTCTGATTGATATGAAACGAATTCTATCCAGCAAAGTAGCATCATTCCATAACATTTTGATACTCGGTACTATATTTGTGTTCTGCTAAGAATGACACATCACGATTAACATCACGCAACCTACCTGCTTCGTCCATTTTATTTTTGGCAGTGGCTTTCCTTTCACGGTAGCCACCAACTTCAGCGCCGAACCCGCCTTGATTTCCAGAACATCCTCTCCAAAACTTCCATCCGGAATAATTTCCACATCTTCCAAGACATCTTCCGGTTTAACGCAGCCAGGAACGTTACCGGCTGTTCCTGTACCGGTCTCGTTGTACGCGGAAACACGGAATAAGTACACCAGCTTTTTGCTCAAGTTATTGATGGTAGCCGACGTAGTTCTGAGTGGGCCAATTCCTGTGCTTTGTTTCTTCCACTCGTTTAGGCCTTCAACGCAAGACTCGACAATATATCCGATAATGCGACTTCCCCCATTGGTTTCAGGAACGTCCCAAGTTAATGTTACCGTGGATCTGCAAAGAAATGTTAGTATCCATATGTCAGAGTGCTGTGGTTGTGCTTTGTAGCGACATCCATTCATAAAGTTGTAGTAACCACTAAAACAACATTCATTCAAAGAAGGAAGTGATCACTAAACTATAATTTTTCTTCATCATTCAAACGTGGAAGCATATACCCATAATTCTTTAAATTTTAAAGTGGCCTACAAGTACGCAATCATAGGTATGATGCATTGCAATTGAATTCAATTTATAAATCTTCCAATCAATATTATCTCCAGAATATAGACACAGATTCGTGCTACATACTTCAATATGGAATATTTCCGCACACCATTCAACTCTGCATGATTTCATTTATGGCGGCCTTGCTGAGCGTTATTCAACTTGAAAACCTTTCAGTAACAGCAGATCAACTCTCTTACCCTGTAATTTCAGTCACACGAGCGTTCCTAGGCTCGCTCGGAGTCACTAGGGGTAGCTTTGCGACAATGACTTCAGATGGTGGACTTGGCTTGCTTCTACCGGCAGCATTTTCCGCAATCACGCGGAACTCATACGCGAATCCACGGGAAAGCTGATTTACTCGGATACTGAAGAAAACTTCATGTAAATCGTGTGCAGAGTAATTCGCAAGTAGCTAAATAAATTTAAAATCCACGACCAAGAAAGCATAACCAAATAAGATATGGTCAAGAACTAATTGTTGATATGGCAACCATACAAACATATGAAACCAAATCCAAATCTCAAGAAACGCTACATTCAAATTCAATCAATTATAATCCTCTTCATATTTAGTTGTAGAAAATCCAGTAGCATAACAAGGTAAGGCAAATCTGGTATGTTACATTTGAAGCGAAATTGTATATTTCAGCTAATCCGTATACCTGGTGTCTTTACAAGGCGTTGTGTTACAAGGAGTCCAACTAGTGCCAGAATGTGTTTCCCTCTTTTCCACATAATATCCGGATATATTGTGCTTCAATAATTCATCCGCAAGGGACCACGACACAACAGCAAAATCATCGCCGACAGTGTCTACTCTTGGTTTAGTCAACTGTGATGGTATATCTGCAAGGAATACAACAAATAGACGTTCAAGATTAGATCTTAAATTTCTATGATAAGTTTCACGTACTTATGCAACTTTTAGCGGTTATAACTTCCGATTCAATACCGACTCCCACACCCATTTTGCTG
>ATSW01015175.1:0-14766 GCA_000444245.1 Botryllus schlosseri | reverse complement strand
TTCGCTCTAATTTAGTGAAATTAGACAACTAGAATTATCTAGTTGTCCAAGTCTGCAAGAACGTTCGCGAACAACACTTCCACGTCATCCCCATAGTTTCTTTTTTGTCGTCTCAACACAAGTCAAGACCTTAGTTGTTTTGCTGATCTCGAGTAAAAGGCGTTGGTTCACTCTGTATTCGTAATGATGTTGAGGAGTCGGTGTTAATGGATTTTCTACAGAATATATACTATTGCCATCTACAACTTCCACTACATCCTATATCACAGCATCATTTGAAATCAGATCTGGCATGGACGTAAAGCTGCAACTGGAATTTCTTGGGAGCGGGTAATTGGCTGCAAAGCAGAGTCAATGTTGAGGAAGTGCTATGACTTCTTGTTTTTATTCCAACTTTACATCTCATTCATGTAAAAATATCAATCATCATGGTGGCTCTGTGGCTGGCACACAACTACGGGGATTACAAATTGCATCATTTAGACTTTACCTTTCGATCCATAAGCGCGAAGTGTTGGCCTAATGCTGGCGGGACGTTTACGGTGTCTTGCGTTTATTTTGATCTCTCAACGTCGTACCAAAGTACTTCGTGTAATTACACTTCTAGACATTCCACTTATTGAATCGCTTCATGTTCAACGTGTTCTCGTAACATATGTAGCAAAACTGATCTGGGTCATTGCAACACTTTCTCGGGCTAGCTCTCTCTCAATTTTTAACATACGTAATAAAACATCCATGAACTGAAATTTCTGAAAATGATAGCAAGGGACGGTATCTCATAATAAAAAGCGTCGGAAAGCGTGTTAACTTTGAGCCCATTAATCATCGGTAGCTGTAGCTTAAATGAGGGGGTGTTAATTAACGTAATGTGTTAGAAATAGTCTCTAAATAATAAATTTCAGGATAAAACTAACTATTGCTTTATCAATGCACTACAACGCACATGTTAGAACTGTATGGGAGATGATATAAACTAATCTGAGCCCATACATCTCCTCAAGTGCGGGTTAACCTATAATACTCACAAAAATACTACTTTTCATGACATATGTAGGACGAGGCAATATCTCAAAAAATAGAGCCAATTCGGCAAAAGTAATGCCATTTTCGGACTCAACGCCCTTGATATACCCCTGAATCGATCTCACATATCACGATTTTTGAAAAAAAATTATTTTGTTGCCCCGTGTAATTGTACCTATATTTCGTCAGCACGACGAGATGGAAGGGCGAGGCGAATCCAAAATAGATCCCGAAATGGTGAACATGTTCGAGCATCCTAAAATCGCAAGGACACCTTGGACGTGGACCACGTTGAAACCGGGCGACTGCATCTTCATACCCGCAGGTATGCATGCTGTACTCCGATTACCGTGCCACATTTCCGAATACAATCACATTGTACGATAACAACACAATATGAAGTTACATCCAGTGAACGCCAGTTCGTATATTCATTGCAGGACAAAGTAGTCAGCGTT
Source organism: Botryllus schlosseri (assembly GCA_000444245.1). Lineage (NCBI taxonomy): Eukaryota > Metazoa > Chordata > Ascidiacea > Stolidobranchia > Styelidae > Botryllus > Botryllus schlosseri. Next base: position 13,282 of record ATSW01015175.1, on the reverse strand, counting down.
GCTACTTCAGAATAAGTGGAAGTAACTTCGTGATTTCTACTCAATTACAAGCATCAATTTCCGAGACATGTCAAACTATACTTAAAGTAGCCTACTTCAAGTGGAAGTATAAAATGAGGGGCCTGAAAGTACTTAAGTAAGTAGCTTGAAAAGGTAGATATGGTCGAGGGTCGCCTACTTTTAGCAGTTAATCGTACAGTGGCTACTGTTGGAATTGCAAGATGTACATTCGCGGATAATGCAATATGACTCAATGACACTGCAATTACGTAGAATCTTATATAGGATATTCATATTGAAATGTACCCGAATATTTTCGGTGGACACTCGTCAACATTCGGGATCATTTCACTTATATGAATATACTATTCAATTGGATATTGGAGTTCTCTACCTCCAAGAAGCTTTTTAAGTGGAGTCTTCGAAAATATGTTGAGTTGTACCTTTGCACAGGAGTTGTTTCACGTGGTTGTTATGACAATTTCACTCAAAAAAGTGATGCAAACTTATCGCAAAACTGCTTTTCACTTTTCAGACTAAAAAGTAAGTAGGTTTGCCTAAAAACTGTTGAAGTAGAAGTGGACAGAGACTAGAACCATACCCATACGAGTAAATAGTGCACAGGTATAATCTACTTGAGTACTACGAAAAAGTAGCAGTACTTGGTTAGTGACCACTTCTGCATATATTATGCAACTCACACTAACTTAACAATAATAATCACTATTGAATAGTATATTCATATTGAAATGAACCCGAATATTTTCGGCTGAAACTCATCAGGGGTCATCGTTAGCAACTCTCTAGAGCTGTCCCACACTATCAAAGTAAACCATTTTATGGCCTTTCTCACAGCTATGCACAGTTGCACAACACTCATATTACCCGTTGCAATAGTGCTAAGATTAGTCACATGAAATAGACTATGCTTCGCCCTATAGCTGTGTTATCCTACGAAACATATCATGACTATCCCGTTTCCGTTCCGCCACCTTGCGTGGGCCAATTTTTTAATAGATCACGATCTAAAGATATGTAAGCTATAGAAACTACTGACGCATGCTTTTGCTTTATTGCCACGTCTGCTGCTGTGTTGTCTAAAATTTGTTCGAAACTCTGATTCTAAATATTCCTCGCTTTATTTTCAAGGTCATTTGCATCAAGTGCGTTCCTACGGTAGGAGTCTATCCTTTTCCACGTTGTGGACGCCACAAGACACTTTCAACAGCACGGGATGCGAAGAAGTGAAAAACGGGACGGATTTCTCCACCGCGGAACAGCATTACTTCGTGTGGAAATTGGAAGACGTGGGTATTTATCAATCGTATTCATGCGGTAGGATGCATAGTTTTGTCCGTTTTCAGGGGCAACGGATTGTGAATAGGGAGAATTTCACCACCGACCCGGAAATATTCAGGCATCATCTTTACTCTCTGCTTCGCGACGACATCAAATTGTACCGAGAAAGGTATTGTTTTAGGTTGCTACAATGTTTCAATTAATATCAACACCAATGTATGAGTGTGTGATAGGTCTTTGGAAATATGAGACAAACTTCGCTGGATATAGGCATGTAGGTGGTATATAAAACACTTTGTTTTAAACAGTGTCTTAAACAAATGCATTAAGAAATTGTGTTTTTTTAACGTTGTCTAATTATGCCATAACCTTGAAAACACTTTCGAAAAACCATGTAGTATAAGCCTGCGGACGATTTGCCCCCAATATAGTCGGCGTATACGATATGTGGGGTGGCTGCAACCCTCGAAATCGTCGTCGGTATATATATGGTGTCGTTATGTACCTCCCAGGCTTCTGTAGGCAGAATTAGACAAGGCAACATGTCGGCTGCGACAAATGGTTATCAATATCCGAGGACTCCCTCTATTGCTAATGTTCTATGGAAATATGGACAGGATATGGCCGTAATCCTTCAACTGCATTGTTCTTAGTACTGTCCCAATGTTCACTGCCTGTTTGACTTTCCGGGAATATCCACCTGAATAAGGGAATGCACCAAGGGAAGTATATCCCATTGTTTGGAACGGCTGTTGGTTGATCTTTAGCATTTAGGGGTGCGGGGGTCGGGGTTTAACTTCATATAGTTGACAACTTCTATGTCTCCCAGATTCTTCACGTACTACGAAAAGGTTCGCGACGAGGAGTCTAAGGAGAAAAAGATGACTCCGCACGCCGCATTTCGCCAGATCGACCTGAAGAAAAGGAACTACATCACCGGCGAAGAGATCGCGAAGCTAGCACCGAAGCTGATTGAACGCGTGGTCAAAAAGTTCATCCGCCCCGGCCACGCCGCAGAGCGGGAGCAGTCCCACCGCGACGAGTTGTAACGAGAACTTTGAAACGAAATTTTATGAAATATACTTTTAGTAAATACACAGAAGCGAGCGTTGCTGGCTCGTGGTACAGCAACGCAGGTGGCATGATTGCGTATCATTTCTTATTACTTATTACAGGTTATAGCCAGTATTGTAAGCTAACTGTGTTGCCGTACAGGCCTGTATAGGCACTAGGCATCCGATCGCAATTCGCAGGCTCAAAAATGTTCAACAGTGAAATGACACCATGAAAATGACGTAATTACCGCGCCATCACAGTATCGTATAAGGGCACTACTACATACTTTCAAACAATAGTTTTCCTCAAAATTTAGCTGACGAATGTTAGGTTTACGCTTTACTGATGTCGAGATCGAGATGACTTTCTCCACTTGCTGATGTTGGAGGAATGTAGATTATTCGACGATTACTATCAGAATACAAAAGGCGTTAGCAAACAGCTGCTGAGATTGACTAAACCTCCACACCAAGGCCGTTTAATACGTTGATCGAAAAGACAATATTGGCACATCAAGTGACGTTGGGAAAATAGCTCAACCCACATCCGTCATCGCATCTTTAGGTTGGTATGAAATCTGTGCTTATTTTTGGCAATTTTGGCATTTTATTTTTTTGACAATTTTGGCATCGCCATGAATTCATATCTATATACTCGAATTAACCATGTAAATCGCTTCAGTTTAGTCTTTCTTATGTAACGTAAGTAACAAAACATGCAGCATCCACACTGTGCCATGAAACAGCAAGATTTAAATCCGAATTGAAAGCGATGTTAGAGACCAAAGTTACCCGATACAAAACCGACTGCTTCTGTAATATCTATTCTCAATAGTCGATGGACTATGCGTGCAAAATTACCAGTATTCGCACAGACTCACGATTACAATCCAAAGGGGTTTCTGACACGCTTGGATAAAGAGAGAAGAGAGGAAAGCGATATTCGTTTCCGCCTGGAACATCGTGATGCTTTGACGACTGAGATGGCATACGGCCGTAAGGTCACCTAGTCTGCACCCCCGTTATTTCTTCTCCATGCGATCCGTGGATGCTGAGCGCCAGCAGGATAGCCGCGATAGTCGAGCGTTTGGTCTGACCCGGCAGGGGATCGAGCCCACGACCTACCGATCAAGAAGCCGGACACATCACCATTACACTTACTTGCACGGTTAACAGTCTCTACTGCAACCGATAGCTTATTTTTTGGCATTTTTCAGATTTTATTTTCGGCACTTTTCGCATCGACTGGATCTCATATTTATTTACGCAAATTAACGTTGTAAAACGCTGTGTAGTTTAATCGTTCATATCAAACGAAAGTCACGAAACGTGGAGTATCCACATCCACTTTGTGTTATCAAGCAGCGAGAGTTACCTCATTTCTGTACATTATGCATAATCGTTTTTAAAAACATTTTCTATATATATACATATATTCATCCTTATTGGGGGTTCCCACATTATAATCAAGACATCAGTTTCCAATTGATTGCGCGAAGCGCGGAATAAAATTTCAAGATAAGTAAAATCTGCCCTAAAAGACTCCTTTTTATGTTAATACTTGAAATAATTTTGGCTCGCCTACGAGCTTTGTACATATTGAAAACTTCTGTTTCACTTTTTGAAAAAAACATGGTCTCAATATGTCGAACACGTTTGCGTGAAAGTATTTGGCGTGCCATGAAAAATCATCTCGCGTGCCACAAGCGGCACGCGTGCCGGGGGTTGCCGACCACTGACATAGATCCGGTGGACGGTAGACTGCGGCCTTCGGAAGGGTTCACGGATCTCAATTTCAGAATTTAGCGTTAGAAACTTGTTTGGTCGCTTCATGCAGACTCATTTAAATACTTGTTGACATTTCTATCTAAAATTTTCATGAAGATCTATATTTTCAAAATGTCTTATTTTTCACATTTTAGAATTTTTATTTTTTGCGGTTTTGGCATTTGGTTCCCGAAATGCCAAAAATAACGCGGCCTCTAATACACTTCCACACTCAATGAGAATCAGCCTACAGAATTACCAGAAACGGGCAGGCGATGAATTGACACGTTACAGCACTGGGTACAGGAAAAATCAGTCTGCTGTCGATCTCAATCGTCAGTATTCACGATGCGGCTGCGCCATTGGAAACCGCTTGTATTTAGACTTGAAGGTGGTCAATGGTTGTTGGTCCCATAGGATGGTCTGATATCGGTAATGACATGGAATTTACTATTGTTCATGTACATTTGGAAAGGTAGGCCCTAATTAGGTTGATCTTTGCGACTTGTTCAATGTTCACATACCAAAAATGTTCCGTTACAGATTTGAATAAAGGCTTTGCGCCGTTGTGTTACAGTCGTGTAAGTCAATAGCGGAACGCGTTGGATCTGTCCACTACAATGTTCTCGCTTAAAGCTGTTTAGAATAATAGATTGTCTCCATACCTGCCGATACCCTGAATCATGCGGGAGTAGTGACGGAGGCGTAGCTTTGTGTGTAGAACTTTTTTCCTTCGACCCATGCCTCATATTAACTGCAGTGTAAAGCTGCGTCTCTTCCGATGTTTAAAGATGTTTGTGGATACATTCAACGGTATTCACTTTCAACTTTATTGACCGTAGCCACGTTTACAGCATCAAATTACACGAACAGAACGATTAATATTTACCACGCCGCTGGGTCGTTGCTCTGAACAAATTTTCAACATTCGTCAGAACGAAAGCGCGGAAAAGTACTAGTATAGGACAAGCTCACTTTCCAAAATCAAATACATACATCAAAGCCTGTCGATGCCGATCTTTCTATTGCGCAATTGCAGCGAAAAAGCCTTAGCAGTTATACCCTTTCTGTTGTTGTTGTTTTGTATTCATGGTCTATGTTCATTTTATACCATGCCGACATTCTAATTACGATTTCTGATAGGTGCCGGATTTTAGCATGGCCCACTTTTGGATCGCTGTAAAACACCGCTCATGCGGATCGGATGGCGATGAGGAGCCTAGCAAGACGTTGTTATTATTATCCATGAACAGGTCATATTGTGTCAAAACCGGATTTGTAAAGTTGAGATCACGGTGTATCAGTAATGCACTTTGGTAATTCCTTGTCGCATATATAGCCTACTACCGCTATATTTTAAGTGCAAGTAGATGTCACGATCATGCTACATGGTCTCTCGAAAATAATTAAGCTATTAAGCTACATAAATACAGCTTTAAAGTCAACGATTTAAAAAAGGCTTGTTTCATCATCCTAATAATAATGGCAGTCATTGAAAAAATGATGACAATCTCGCCTGTACATCAAATACATCTTAGGCCCCCTCGTGAAAATCATGAGTGCAATATTGTATTCGATATCCATCCACATAGAAAGCCAAAGTGCTTTATGATACAATTGATCAGAAACAAAAGTGATGATTGAAAATTATACTTTACTGTCAGCAGACATTTCCAAGGCATGCAACTATACTTCGAGTGAAGGCAGAAAATAGAAGTTTGGCAACATCTTTCGAATAAGTAACCTCGAAATCGTATGCGCTGGAAAATCAATATCAAAGAATTCACTTGAAAACAACTGTTAAAATTTTCTACCAATTATTTCGTGATATTCGTATAGTTCGATATCGACTGACCCTACGTCACCACGAAGCGAAACACGGCCCATTTGGATCCTTGTGGCGTATGGAGTTCAGGTAATTATTAAAAGTTCATTTCAAAACACCGCAAGACTGCGATACAATGAAAGATAGGAAGTTGTCGAAATGACTTGGAGTGCAAAAGGTGTGTGTTGTTAGAAGTATGTAGGCCTACTCATTGTCTACTCTTGGCAACTTTTAAAAGCGTTCCTCAGACATGATGGAATTCGCACCCATTATTATTTCGTTACGATCGGACATGGTTCAATTCTACCAAAGCGGTAAAAATTGTACTTTTGCCGAGATATTTGAATTCAAATTACTGGTGAATAGTTGCACAATCAAATTTTTAGGTTTGAAGAAGCGCTGAAATTAAACCTGTCGATATTGGCCGATTTTTTGCTGAATATTACAGGTTCAAGTCTATACTAGATATTCTACTAATATGTCCCCATATAATTAAATTTCTAGCGTGTCAGTATACGGTATTCCTATATGCCTGCGCATTGCACACTATATGTGTACTTGGCTTCTTCCAAGTACTCCTTCCAGCGATCATTACTGCGGGTGGGGCAGATATGAGTGTCTAACGACAAGTGACCTAGATATAAGTTATTCGCGACATATTCGATCATCCAAATTTCGGATTATTCAATGTTTACACAACACTAACATCTTATGTACCGATGTATATGTAAACCAGCAAATGACATATATATTGGCCTAGCCTCCTGCATCGGATATGGAATATAAATCGAAATCCCTAACACCAGACGTTTGTGTTGTCTGATCAGCAGTAGTATAAGGATCCACCTTCGGGGAAATTAAGCCGGTAAGCATTTACAGTTATGTATGAAGTTGAATGACTTTGTGACTGTACGTTATGCCAACAGAATTATCGCTTATATCATTAAAAAAACATGGGTATGAAAGGGAGGCGGCACTATCGTGTTTGATGTCCATTCAGCGACCGGAATGGTAGTAACCTACAGAATAATGCTGATATGTTGGTAAATCGTTTAGAGAGTTGTCGTACCACCGTCTACTCTTTTCAACTACCACTTTCATGATGTTGGTTCCGTTGCAGAGGAACAATACACTCGGATTGTGATACCGAATTTATGCCGTCGCATGCAGATCGTACGAAACACGATAAAAGCAGTACCTTCCCATGATTTCATCACAACTGATTTGTCTTTAGGTTCGAGTATTCAGAAGACATGGCCTTTGTAGGAGCATTCAAACTTACTAAGAGGGACGGCTACGAAGCCTTCGCCAAGGCTATCGGTATGTTTTGTAATTTCTAAGACATACATACGTTAAATTAGTATGGCGATGAATCTGGTGATTAAAAGGATATTCCATTTATTGACGACTCAAACAACTCACCCATCTGTGCTTTCATTCTCCAGGAGCCACTGCCGAGCAAATCTCGAAGGCAGAAGCTCTGAGACCCGTCACGGAGATTTCTGCATCTGGAGATACCTACACTGTCAAGCGCGTGTTCCCACACCAAACGACCACCAACACCTTCACCCTTGGCCAAAAGTGCGACCTTAACCTTGTTGAAGGGAAAACAGCGAAGGTAATGCAATGACTTGTATATGTTTACCAGCACGGTGTCCAAGCTTTATTGAAGCAATCGCTGAGCAGCGTTTATCGTGTATTGCTTAATCAAGGCTTTCGGTGTCACAAACTTGTCGGCCGTGTTTTGATAATGTCTTATGAAGGATAATATATCAGTTCATGTCCGGTCTGTTTTCCAAGCGCATTTTTCTTCTACATGTAACTCCATTGGACTCGACACAGATATGACATTCGCTGGAGAAATCGAAAGCCAGACTGTCACCAGAGATATAGCTATAGTTTCGTGAGAATATCGATGTGAACCGAATTAGCAGGAATGATTCGAATTATTATTAAAAGATTTCCGTTCAACTTCAAAATTGTCGAAATCAATCCCCACACTCCATGGGCTTGATTGAGCATCGCATCGCCGCATTCTAAATAGAGACCACTTTTGCAAACATGAATGAAAATGCGATTGCAAATCTTCACTGTGAAATATGTTTTCAGGATGTCGTTGTGAAATTGGAGGGCGGAAAGCTCCACATGCAAGGCGCGAAGTTCACGTGCGTTGCTGAAATCGAAGGCAACAATCTCAAGGAGACTATCACGTTGGGCGACGCCAGCATGACCAGATGGTCAGAGAGATGTTAATTCGTGCATTAAAAATGACATTCGGGTGGTGTTTGAAAACGAGTGTAGTCTGTTTGATCTAACCAATAAAATGTCACATATCATTTCAAATTACTGTTTGTTGTAATTTGTGTGTTTATGTGGAGATAGCATCAGGCTCTTCAGTTATCGCTGGTTTTGGCGCCAAGGAAAGAAAGATGCTAATGATGTTTCAGTCGGTTTCGAATTATAAGTATTTTCAAAGGACTGAACCGCAGGACTGCTTCAGTGGCCACGTCCAAATGTAATCACCTAATACAGAGATGCCGTGTCATGGCGAGATGTAACATGTGACACTAATTGGTGTAAGTTTCCAAATTATCACAAATCGATTTCTTTCAATGCTTCTCGCAATTACTCTTATCCCTCACCCGAACGAAAATTCTATGATGCGAACCAAGTTCTGGACATCAGAACGCGAGCTACCCTACACAATATTGTCTGAACAGACGGAAAGTATTTATAGTACATACAGAAGGCTCGCATTATAGAAAGAAGGCCAGCTAATAGTTTCGCCCGTCATATACCTGATTCAGAATGTTCCCAGCTTCCAGGACATGCTTTAAACCCGGGGCGGGAAGGTGCGGACCGTGACAAGATTTTATGCGGCCCACAAAGGCATCGAGAAACGTAATAAAATATTGATAAATAATTTATTGTTGGGGAAATAGTCCGTTTTCGAGACCAACCAATTTTGAAACGTTTCAGTTGCTTATCATATCCAAGAAAAGCAAAACGGAAATGACTTAGTTTGGATCACAATTGTGATTTTAGATTAGAACTCCAACCGTACCGTACTTGAAAAAAAAAAACGGTTCATGAGTGTATGTTGTAGATTCGTTCTCTATATATGCGCACTGCGCAGTTAGGGGAAAATCATTCGTAACGTCTGTCTCAACTCATTCATAATGAGATGTCGAAATCAATACAAAAAGCGAAAAGTTTTGTTGCTGCAATTTAAAACATCATTTGATTCCGGCCATTCTGATTATAGGCACAATTTATCAAATTATGAGGTGAAAAATAAATCAACCGAATTAACAAAATGTTTGAGACAACAGTATATTACGTCGTGTATATGTCGTCCTCACAAACTTACGTCAAGAAGCAAGATTGAAGAGACAAATATCACCTGACGATTACTATCAATATTACTATTTAACACGGCAAGCCCCGGTGATATGCTGAAACATAGAATATAGATATATATCATGCTACAGAATCATCATATATATGTATTAGCCAATCGCTGCTCCCGTATTCAAATTTTCATCCTTTCTTAAGAAGCGCACAACCTACTTTCGTCCCTAATTTTGACGAATTGATTGAGAATGGCCAGATAACGAAATCTCGTTAATGATTCTAACGCATGTGCGTTCATCAAATCAATGTTTAAATTATTTGTGTATTGTCCCAGTCGTCGGTTACTATATGGTTACTGCATAATCAAATAAAAGCTTGCGTCGTGGCTTATATTTCCGAGTTCCGATTATACTATAATGCGACGGGATTCAGATGTTAAATGCTGCCCGCGAGCTGAAAATTCTGCCATCCCTGCTCTATAGGTGCTCCCGGAAAAGACAATTGACGCGCTGTTAGCAAATTTACACCGCGCAACGACCAATTGGGGGAGAGTAATAATTAAACTATGTTACGGTGCTTCACGCTATTATTTTAATCTCTATTAGTGGTTCTTAACCCTTTTTCCTCCTATCCGCTGGCTATATAGTCAAAAGATATTGAAGTCGCATAAACGTACTAAACTAAAATAAGCCCACGATTCAAAATTGGTATTTCTTCAATGGCAAATAATTTTTCTTTGATGGATGTTATTTGTCCTATGGGGTTCAGATTATCATGACATGATAATTCGGCACGAGCCATTTAAGCTCCTATTGACAATAAGTCATATTTATATCGACATTTACCGTTAACATTAGGGCAATTTTTTTCAGCAAAGGTTTTTTCGCAGAGGATGTTTTGGCCAGAGGTGGTCAAAGTAGTCACCGTCGCTACTCAAGTAGAAGTAGAAGTAACGCCGGAATGTCTACTCAAGTAGAAGTAGGAGTGGTGGTTCACAAGTAAGTAAGTAAGTAGGTATTCTACGCTTATTTTTGCCTGCAAAACTGAAAACTGTCAAGTAGAAGTAGAAGTAATCTAAAATCATAACTACTTAAAAGTAGTTTGAGTAGGCAAAATCTACTTCAAGTACTTCAAAAAGTAGAAGTACTTCGTTACTGACCCCCTCTGGTTTTGGCACACTTCTCGCAGCCCATATTGGCCAAAATTCCATATGTCTTCGTGCATCGTGACGTGGTAATGGCCTACGCCGAAATGCCTATTTCTATTTTCGATAAATAGCCTACTGCGTATTTTTTCGTAGAGGAAGGGTAACCAAAATCAAACATTTGGCAACGGTAATTCGCGCGTAGCGCGCAAAAAAGTAAACAACTTGTAGAAATTGTCAGAGATTTATGTTTAATTTTTGAGAGAACATATAAACATGTATAGCAAATATCGTGCAAAAATTTCGAGATTTGACATGTTTTGTCGAATGTTAATTTTCTCTGAAAACTCGTTAATGATATGTTTTGCTTTACTAAACCATCTGCTGCGAAGCCATCTTGCTTCAGCGCTCCCCCCACGACGCCCCTGAGCCCAGCGCCACCATATCGCCCCCTGAGCCTCTCCGCTCCCAACAAAATCCAAATCGCCCCTTGGGCGAAGAACCCGCTGTTATGACAGATAGAAGACAAGAGTACTTTGCATCCGATGGCTCCGTGACTCCTCGTATACAAGTATACAAGTACATTGTATTATATATCATGAAGTTCCTGTTTTAATAAGCTACTTCGGGTGTGTATGCGATAAGCGCCGAATGCGCCACGACTTATATATTTAATTATTTATGATTAATAATACAATCACAACAGCGAAACTAAATAAATACCTGACATAGGCCTCATTCACCGCGACAATGATATGGAAAAGTACAATTTCCTGAGGAAAGGGAATGAAAAGTCGTTAATATAATTCCAGTCGGTGTGCTTTCCATAATCGCACGTTATTCATGAGTGCCGGGAATTGATTACATCTGTTTACATACGAGTTTTGAAAGTCGTTAACTCGTTATCGATTTAATAATATAGACGCAATATGCGGTACGTGTTTGTCACCGTGAAACGCGTACATGTGTATTCATTCGAAAAGTGCTTCTAATAAAAATGCGCTTGTTTTACGTCCGGCAAATTCAACGATGTTGCCGCGGATTCCCGCCAAAACCAATATTTGCGTCGTTAAAAGATCACTTTCCCGACTGGTGGGTCGGTAACACGAATATCTTCAAAAATTTTAATTGCGCCGCCCACTTTGTAGTGCACGTGGCATGTTTTCTACGGTTTTGATTTCAATTTTACGATACCGTAAGTAGTCCATGATCATGTGATGCCGTCCACACAACTCGACGCGTATATAAAGTCACTAGTCTTCTGCTTTTGGCAGCATGGTTTGAGATTCGTTTATGAATCATTACGGAGTATGGTGGCCACAGCCGGACGTATAACTTGGGCGTCAGATTTGCCTTGCAATACTGCTGCTATGTCGGCGATTATGGCTGATGAAAGTATTGCAACGTCTGAGAATGACTGGGCCTCAAAATCTTCTAGCTATATCAGGAAATGACTGAAGCAGGTTATGGTCGTAAAGTAATTACAATTGAATCATTCCAAAAGTGGATGATCTGAAACAATTTCAGAGCGTATTCATTGTCAATAATACAGATGTCTAGATATTATAGTAACAGATCACATATTCTCTTTGAAGAAATCTCAACACATTCATGTACTGTAAAACATACCCGTTGAGTTGCCAGAGTATATAAGGCATTTTCGCGACCAACAGACAACCGGCTACTCTTATCCAATGGGGAAATTTCTAATAATCGGTTTCCCGATACTAATTCCTTTTACATTCGATTGACAGAATTTATAGCGTGCTTTTGGAATTATAGAATATAGCCTTGAATCATGTCTTTCGCCGGCAAATACGTTATGGAGAAGCGTGAAAACTATGAAGCGTTCGCTGCGGCAAGCGGTGAGTGTAACTAAGTAAGTTTTACCGTTATTAGGTCTACTGACAAAGCTGAAGCTGAGAAGACCATGGTTAATGTCATATTCATTACGATGTCAAACAGTAGAGGCGCAGAGGAGCGGCCTTCCACTCTATTTTTTTTAAATCAAAACATGTTCTTTGTACAGGCGCTTCAGCTGACCAAATTGCAAGGTCCAGCAGCGCCACACTCACAACCGAAGTTGAAGAGAATGGCGATACATACGTAGTGAAGAGAATCTACCCCGGCCAGACTGTGACGAACACATTCACGGTCGGACAGACTCAAGAGTTTTCATTTGCGGACGGAAAAAAGGCGCAGGTAAAACACATCGTACCGATCTGGAGATGACCGCTCACACTGCGGTTCAGATAAAGTGTTATAACCTACTGTTAAAAGTTTTAAACGATCGATTGATCGCAGGCTCTACGACTGCAACATACGACAACTTATAGGCATTGTTAACCAATTCGTAGTAAATATCTGAATTCAACTAAATTTCATATTGACTGAACAATTAAATTTCTACAAGAGATAGGAGTATTATAGCGGGTCTGCGAAAATCAGTTGTCACGACGATTGTCTAACTATTGTTTCGTTTTCGACATTTTTGTCGCTTATTTATTTTAAAGACTTGAAACCCATGGTAATGCTTCACTCTTTAACCTTACAGCCATGCTTAGAGTGGATAAAATGTGTATTGCGGTCGCTTCATGTGAACTTGTCAGCACGTGTAGACATCGGAAAGTATAATATATTGTTTAAGCAGCCTCTGGTATACAGCAGTCGCGCCACTTGTTGTGTAAAACAACTTGCTGATATTCTCGTTTTCAGGCCGCCGCAAGTCGGGTTGGAAATAAATTGGTCGTAACTGGCCCCAACTTCAGCCAAGAATCGGAAATTGTCGATGGAAAATTGAAGGAGACCTTGACTTTCAAGGGAGCGACAATCTGAGAC
>ATSW01015171.1:0-12408 GCA_000444245.1 Botryllus schlosseri | reverse complement strand
AAATGACTCGACTCGACTCGAGTCAAAACCACAAAAGTCAGATTGACTCGTGACTCGGAACCATGTGACTTGGTTACAACCCTGCATTATAGTGATCAAATTGCTGCCGGGCAGACTTAAATTTCTGTAGTAAGATATTTTGGTATATGCTTATTGTGATAGACCTAAATTTTTAACTTTACTAATGGGGGTTAGGGGTCAAATGTCAATTCAAAGTCATCATGTTTTCCAAATCAGCCATGCGTAACAAATATGCAACTCTGCCTAGCGTAATTCTATTTAAACCGAATTTTTCGAGGAAGGTGTCAAATGGAAGCTTGGAAAGAGTAGAACGTTGCTGAATTGGTATTGCATGTGATATTTGACTGCCACTTGTCTAAAACTTCATTGAAAAGATGCACTCTAAATAGTGCATGACCTGTTCTGCATAAAAAGTATATTTTTAACCGTGTTCCTGTCTTATATTCAATTCATAACCAATTCTGATGGATTCTAATTGGTAACAGCTTTCATATGACACCTTACTTATGAATTTTGAGTTAGATAGAGTCGTGCCAGAGAGTTCAGAAATATCATCACGCATCACTGATTTTAACATACTGGTTTGTCAATTTTCAAATCAAGATTTGAACCTTGACTCTGTAATGCGGAGGGGAATTCCTAGTGAGTGAAGAACATGTACCACCAATCATTGCTTACCAGCATTACTACCTGCAGCCTGTATATGTAATGATTTTAGCAGTTATAATTATACGCAAATTTCATGGTTGAGTAAGCACGAAATCCTCATTCTTCATACTGCAATTGCTCAAGAACCGATCAATAAAGTTATATCAATTAAATTCTATTCTACTCAGAATTGGATACTTTAGTTGTACATGATATTGCAGAGAAATCTGAGAGGGTGTGAAGACGAATTGAAATATTATTTGGATGTTGACTAGAATTACTGATAGTCGGTAAACCCAGAAGCACCCTTGCAAGCACTATGCACATGCAATAAATAAAAGTACTCTCTGAGCATGGCAATAATTATCTAATGAAACACATTATCATATAAGGAGTAGAATAAAGTCAAAATCAGATAATCACTGAATTAATATAATTAAAATTAATTAAAAAATGACCTATTTTGCATTATGCACCATATTATATTTTTAACCATGTTGCTGTCAAATATCAATAATAAAACTAAGTTTCGTGCATTCTAATTGGAAACAGCTTTCAAACGACACCTTGCTTGTGAATTTTGGTTTAAATAGAATTGCACCAGATGAGTTAAAAAATATCGTTACGCATCACCGATTTTAACATATGCCAATTTTGAAATCGCGTTTTGAACCTTGACCCAATACTGTGGAGCGGGGAAATTCGTGGTAAGTGAAGAACATGTACCAACAATTATTGCTAAATAACATTCAAACCTTTACTCTACGTAACCTCTGAGCTATATCAGTTACAATCATACACAGGTTTTGTGTTGCCAAATTTCATGGTTGAGTAATCACAAAATCATCATTTTTCAAACTGCAATAACTCGAGAGCCGTTCAACGAAATTGTCCGAAATAAATTTCGTTGTACTCAGAACTAGATACTTTAGTTGTATATAAATTTAGAGAAAAATCTGAGAGGGTGTGGAGACAGATTTAAAAAATATTTGCATGGTGACAGGGAATTACTATGCATCATCATGAGGTTTTTTTAGCATCCACTGTCACCAAGCAGATCATATTATTAGCTGCTTGTTGGTATTAGTGATACGTGACTCATTAGCGAGTTGACTTGGTGTGATCAACTAAATCTTGATCAATACCGGTAGGCCTACCTATTACCTATTATTAAGTTACCAATACTTGCTAGTTGCTGATGTCATCAATGTTTTGCAACAAAACCAACTGCAGGCAGTTGCTATCTAGCGAGATATTGACCCATATTTGTGAGCAGTCCAGAATGCCCTAGTTTTTTACCTCATCAAAAATCTCAACTAGGCAAACACTAGGACGTTAACAATAGGTCAGGTCAAGGATTACACAATTACATTACATATTTGCGATCAAATTTCCGAAGTTACTCTTATTTAAAAGGCTCCGAACACTGACATTAAAAAGAAATGCTGGCAACTAGAATTAATTTTGAAAACTTACAAAAACCCTCTACATCATATTACAGTAAGCAATTTCGCTTATTTATAAGATTCTTGTTTCATAGCAAATACTCTCATGAAGACCAGCATTTAATAGATCAGATAAAAGATGCATAAATTACAGTCTGAGTGACGATCTATTGCAAAACATCAGTGCAGATTTCAACTCATTTTTAAGAAAGCAATGCTTGTTCCCGTACTCAAAACAGACCCATCATTTTCACCTACAGATTAGATCCTATCCAGAAAAATTAAATCAAAAGGTTCGTAGATTCTGTTTTGGAGAACGAGACATCCGACATTCGTTGATATTTAGGATGTAGCTCTGGATGAGGCTGGATTACAGTCGTCTTTAAATAGTGCAGGTCAAACACCTCCATTTCAAATGCAAGCAACAGGCCTACTGTTATAATATATTATATTTCTTCTAAAAATCTAAGCTAAAAGCATCACATAATGATTGTGATTTATGTACAATCGCCCTAAACTGAACACAAGCGAGGGTCATCATGACAAATCAGTCACCAAGCTAATTTGCATGTTACGCAAGATCTTAAAGTGGGTTCTGTGTATCCCTTGAGTGTCAGCTGACTAGTTTAAAGGGGTCCATGAAAGGCCAATGAAAAGCACAGTAGCGTACTCATATTACAAGGTCAAGGAAATTTTGCCACATTATCGATAATAGCATAATACCACTTGATATCGAAATGAAGGCTGATGATTACTAGTTTATTATTTCCAGATAATAATTACCGTATTGCAATAAGTTGTTAAGTATGTCTATGACAAACACTTTTCATATTTTTGATTTAGCTTCTAATTTAACATTGTGAAATCATATACAGTTGACACCACTTAATTTGGACACTTTCATCTCACATTTGTCCGAATGCAGAGGAGAAACAGCTTTGTCCGAATGAAGCGAAATGCGTAATGGCAAACACTGCATTGAAATTACTGTTACGTTGCATATTTAATGGATTGTATCTGCGTAATAGTTGCAGTGATTGGCAGTGATCGCATAAAACGCACAAGAGTTAAACGTTTAGGTTAGTTAAAATGAAAGAAATAGCTTACTGCTTATTGTGTCATAGCCTAACGGTAAGAACCTGAGTTTTTTACGTGTAATTTTTACTTTTGTTTCGTTCCCCAAGGATTTTGGCCAAATGAAGCGGTTGTCTGAATTACGTATAGAGTCTACTGTATGTTGGTGCTGAACTATAGGTTAACTGCCGCTATCTTCCTTGACTCAAGTAAGTGTAATTGATTTCATTTTGCTTCATGAGACAATCAATACAATAACAGCATAACATTGCAAATCCTTTATACAATGCACCATGATCCGCAACGGAAGCAGAGTGAAGCCACTAAGACATGCTTATAATAACACTCACATTTAACAGTACCGTAGTTTACCACTGACGAGTGTCAGCCGAAAATGTTTGAGTTTATTTCAATACGAACATATTATTCAATTTATATCCTATCGTTTTAGTTGCATCATTGAACGCAATGGGATACATAAGCAACACCACGTCCACAGTGTTTCCATGTTTTTATGTGTAGTAGCCTAATCAACGCAGAGCATCATCAGAGAGTGTATGCCATAGCTATGGTTAGCAATAAGGAATCAATTATTTTCCAGAGTGCAACCGGCATCGATTTCCTTGTGATCGCAAAAAGGTAGGCCTACATATTTGTACTTTCCAATTCACTTTTACTATGTATGACATCATAGTGAGTGGCATTCGAGGTACTCGACTCTGAATCAAATCAGTCAAGTACTCGAATTTGCTCAGCCCTACAGGATAATATCATAACTTCAGACTGCTGCGCATTGCAAGGATAAAAAAATTCTCAATGTGTCACTTACTTCTGTAGAGCAGGGGGAGTATCCAGCTTAAGAATTTCATCTTTGGATGTTTGAATTTCTTGTTTCCCAACCTTAAAAAAGTAATTTGCATTGTAATCTACATCAAATGGTTCTTGACTTCCTGGCAACTTAAGTATGCAAATAAGTT
Organism: Botryllus schlosseri; assembly: GCA_000444245.1. Lineage (NCBI taxonomy): Eukaryota > Metazoa > Chordata > Ascidiacea > Stolidobranchia > Styelidae > Botryllus > Botryllus schlosseri. Next base: position 8,243 of record ATSW01015171.1, on the reverse strand, counting down.
TGAAAAACATAATTTTCACGTGGAATATTATCTAATATTAATTGTAATCTAATTTCTGGTTTTCCAGAAAATGCTACAGGAGAGCTATACTGTGCGAAACGAGCCAGGCTTTGTGTACAGACATTTGTCATCTTCGTGCGTACAAGCATGAATTTTGGTTTGACAAGAACTGAACTTGATTTTTGTTGTTTTTCTTTTGTAAATTCAATAAGTCTAATTGCAATGTAATTTGGAAAATTATCATGTAGCGATAACCAGGGCTGTGGAGTCGGTGAATTTTACCACCGACTCCAACTCCACACATTTTCAATGGAGCGACTCCGACTCCTGAGTATTTAAACGTACCGACTCTGACTCCTGAGTCTTTAAAACTACAGACTCCGACTCCAACAGTATTATCAATTCACTTCAAAAATTATATGCCACGGGTGACGGATAAATGTCTATCATATAACCATTCAACATATGCAAACATATGATTAACGATGGCATGCAAAATTGTTTCATTGTGGCAACATCTCGAATTATTCACTATGTATGAAAGATTGCCTTTCTAAATATCCACCCTTTTTCATATTTTACCAGTTTTTATAACATGGACTCTCTAATAACCTAATATGTATGAATCATTCAAACACGACATATATCCCATCCTGTATAATTAAAATGCAGATAAGACAATCGAAGTGTGGCTCTTGCGTATGAGTCAGCAACTAATGCAGAGATACCTCTTACTAATTTTCTTATTACACACTGATTACTAGCACTCACTACTATGAACGAAATTTAGGATCTAGTCAAATAGCATAATATGTCTAGTCTACATGCACTTGATCAACTATTCGAGGACTAGGACTTGCAGTCTTTCTTAATCATTTGTTCGACCCAAGCAGCTAAGCTACACTACAAATAATTTTAATTTTGTCAAGTGGGAAGGAGCGTTTGGTTATATTTACATCAATTTTACAACCAGACGATATATTTGCTCTGTCATATTATCATGTTATAAATCCAAAAATTGCATCAATTTGGGACTGCATCGCGAAAATGCATATTGCTTCTTTCTTCCTCTGTGCAACTGAATTGTAGTTTGCAAATATTTTCCAATTTTATCTATGTTAGGGCTCAGTGGTAGCCAACCATTTCGGCCAAAGGGTCACATGAGATTAACGAACCATTGCGTTGGGCAACTTGAATGTTGATAACCTTATTTTTAGTCGTCCGATAGGAACGAACCGAATTAGGTAACTTCGAAAACAAGACTTATATGACTAGGCTTCAAAATTGATAACAATTATGTCATGAAAACTGTGCAACTGTACAGTGTGCAGTCATGCCATGGACGTGCTTCGGATGTTGGACGACCGAGTGACATCGGGCACTCTAGGACGAGGTGGATGTTAGAGTAAAGGATCGCTACTGATGCGCGTAGTTCGACATCCTCCTATCTGTTCTTGACATCGCATTGTGGCTTATCGCATTGTACATTGTGTACGACTTGTTCAGATAAAAACGATGTTATGTTATCTCCTAATTGTGAGTATAGTTGGACTCAATTCTGCAAATTACGTGTATTCATAATTTCCAGGAGGGGTTCCAATAATAAATGCAACAAATCTGACAATAATTATGCGAAGTGCTAAGAAAAATTTCAAGTCAATTAAATCTGGTACAATGAATGTGGCTGGCTTCTGGTTACGTCAATGCGTCGAAACCAACGTTTTAGTCGTCATCAAATTTCGCGGTCAGGCTAATCAAATTTTGGTTGGCCTTGCAATTTTACCTGATGCTATATCTAATTTCGAGAATTTTGTCGCAGGCCACACAAAACCTTCTCGCGGGCCACATTTGGCCTGCGGGGCACAATTTGACAGCTCCTGATCTGTATCGTCACTAATAACAGTGATGGATGGTACATAAAAATCCTATAATAGATTAGTAATTTAAAGATACCTTTGAAAGCAATTGTTTTCATGATAAAAAAGTTGAGTTGGAGTTGGAGTCAAGGTCATTTCCACAAACTCCGACTCCAGTCAGTATTTTTTCCACGACTCCGACTCCAGCCACCACAGTTTTCACGACTCCATCCAGCGAATATTACCCAAACTCCGACTCCCCCGCCCTGGCGATAACTCTAATTCTAATCTTATTTGGACAAGCTGAAAATTTTCTAGTTGTCCAACTCTAGATGCTCGAAGTAACAAGTTCTTCGATATTCTGCTTCTACAAAACTAAAATCAGGAACAGGATTGGAATTTGAAAGTAATGAGTTCGCTCATGTATGAATCACTGAACGAGCTAGGACTGGCCACTATAAATTGTCCTTTGAATAGGTCTGCTATTTGCAAACTAATACTCTTAATGTTGACGTAACAGAATTGGTATTTGTAGCGGTAGCCTACATCTTCAAAATTATTTCAAAAACCGAAATATAAAACAAGAAGCCTGAACTGTTGTTTCAAGTCATATAACAGTTGCTCTGCGTCATTAAAAGGCCGTCACCAATGAAATCCACTGGTCAGTAATCGCACATTTGAAATCTACTGACCAACTCATAACTAGTCAGTATGCCACCACCTATCTTGCTAAGAGAAAGCAATGAATTGCCTCAAATTCAATTTTTTTCGGATCAGCGGTGACTCGATTTTGCCCATCAATAGTTATCATATTATATTCTCGCATCAATCCCATATAGATATAAACAACGTATTTTTCATTTCGCAGTAGCCGAACAATGCTCTTTCCCCCAGTGCCCCAGAATGAGATTGACGGTAACATCAAGGCTGTTTGCGGTTTAAATACTTGATTATCTATGTAAGAAACCCTTCTGTCAAGCGCAGCTCATTGCCGAAAACAACCAGTTTCCAGGCCGGCCATTCCCTAGTTTTAAGTAAAATAAAAAAATTTACTAAAACCAAGGAACTTAGATTCAATATATAGGCGATAATACCATTTCTTTCACATACAAACACATGCACTGAATGAACCCACTGTAGAGTGAAATTAATCTGAAAACGCAGCGTACCTAGTTATCAATTCCAAGATGAGGTAAATTGCACTGCAAATAGCTAAATAGTGAATACATTTTTAGAAATTGATAAACCATCGAGTGTATTCTATCAATGATGGTGAAGTGTGTGTGTGTTCCGAATTATCAAGAGATTTCCTGATACCTATCATTGAATAACGCTATTCATGAAGTCTGCGGCGCGCAGGTCACCGTTTACAGCAGTTGGCAGCATCATGTTTTGTTATGAACTGTTCAATATCGTTAAATCCGCTTTCCATGCGGCCAAGCTACGATACGGATGAATGCAGCGCCGGCTTACGCGAAGAGAGAACCTTGCACTGTGAAAGCGCTACCATATTTGGCAGCCCGATCGGAACAAATGGAAAAACGCCGTTAGCGCGACAGGCCCAAATCGGTCATTCCGCGAAGTGAAATGGTAATATCGTAAATCACCGCCATATCCACCAAGCATCGGTTGTATTACCGTATACAGTTGAACAGCGCGACTAAGCAAGTTTCTCCGCGATATCCGATCTGACCAGCCTGGTTTAGAAACGGCACAGATTGGCTTATAATCCCGGTCATATCCGCGCTGATAACGATGCATAAATGATAAATAGAAAGTACGTATTGATTAGTTAGCAGTACCGTGCCAAAGTCGATAAACCTATCCTGCATTGAGATCATTCACAGCTGACCTGAACGACTTTGACGCATTCCGCGACTCGACTACAATATGATGAAAATAAATGCAAACCAAATCAAGTGAAAGTGCATATATCATACCGCCACGAGATTGGAAACCGCGGTTTTCACAGTCAAAATCGGGGTGATGAGGTCCGGCATACGATTCCCATCTTTTCCTTGCTCGTGTATCAGTACCAAGGTGGAAACCTAACCAAATGATTGCGCTATTACTTGTAACAGTCGCTGTAGGATTTTGTCAACATCACACTCACTTGCTCAGCAACAGGCTCAAGTATTTGTTGAATAGTTTTAGTATGAAAAACCGGCATAACGTCGGTATTGTCGCTAACAGTTCAACCGGCGAAATCTCAACACCACGTACTCATAAAGACCTGCGCAATATGTATTTAACTTAGAGTGCATCGATTCGAGTGTATACAAAAACATTCTGCAGCTAGTGAGCCTTTATCGAATCGGAAATTTCATGTCTGACACTCTGATATCTCTTTTCAGTGAACTGTGGATTGATTATGATTATGAATGTTCAGCGCTCATTGATAGCTTGATGCAATGTCCGAATCGTTTCAGCTAACGATAGTAGCACTACAGACAAGCTATACACTCAACCGTGTATTTCAATGAGATATACTTCCGATCTGTATAACTGTGAAACGTATGCACTATACAGCCATCGCTAAAACGAAATACTAATGATGATATCCGACGGCTATGTGAGTAACTTGAATTCAGTTTTGTCTTCGCTCTCGATTAGAAGCTGCCGGTGACGTATTTTCGAGTGAGGGTGTGACAACATCATGTCAGGTGTGACGCAGCTCCGCCCAATTTGACAATTTATATTACTAACTAGCGTCAACTTGCGGATACTACTGAAAGATATGTTTGAACAGCTTCTTGAAGGTACAGAACTTCAATAGTAGTAGTAGTAGTATTTTCATATTGAAATGAACCCGAATATTTTCGGCTGACACTCGTCAGGGGTAATCGTCACCAACTAGTAGAAAATTCAAAAGAACATCGTATATCAACAATCGTAGCACAAAATATGACGTCACCAGCATGAAATGTCGAATGATATGAGAGCGGTCAATGTACCATTTTAGATGATACACGAACTCTTTTTGTTGACACAGCCTTGGCTGGTGTATTTTGATAAAAGTCGACTCCAAGGCACACAAATGAAAGTATAAACGACCCTTTCCGAGTATGCGAAATCTGTCGTCTCGATAATTTTTCGGACATGCGGGATTATCCAACAAGTGTTTGCTTGTGTCGACACCATATAGGACAGTGGTCGGGAACCTATGGCTCGCGAGCCATATATGGCTCTTTTGGGCATAACATATGGCTCTTTGCGAAATTTTTATTTTTGTGCTCAATTTATCAATATTGCAGCAACTTGTTATTAAATCTCCAGCACGAGCAATAAAATTATTCTCGTGGCAGTATAAAAATGTCCTTGAGAGGTTAATACAGTGACGTATTCAAGGTTAGGGGTTCGGACCCTCTTTTCAAAATCCTAAAATTTATGTTGCTGTCGCGCCGCAGACCAATATCACTCGCTAATTTTGTACGAGGCTTTATCTTAACAATTATCGACCATACTAAAAAGCCATCAGGATGAATACCATGCAACAACAACAGACACAACTGTAAAAGGCGCGTTAAAATTAGATTATACATTTATTGTTGTCTACGTCTGTTGGAAATCCAAATGTTATTCGTCTTAAGCTTCGAAAAATATCATATGCCTCTCATTGCAATACAATTAAAAATACATTACTTGCAAAAATCTATGTACCTCAAGTTTTGCATACTCAATATTCAAATAAGGCAACCAGTATGATTAGCACGAGTTTTTACTGAGAAAACACGGTGCAAACAACGAATTCCATGCAGTGATGCCGAATTTGCGATACCATGACGTCACGATTTTTCGATTGTGACGTAGTAGTTGATTGACATGTATGGCTCTTTGGGGAGTTGAATGGAAAATATACGCTCAATATGGCTCTTCGGACGAAAAAGGTTCCCGACCACTGATATAGGACACTATGGTGAAACTATGATTGGCATTATCTAAAAGGAGCATCTCGGTCTTATCTGCATTCAAACTTAGTTCGTTTGCTTGCAGCCATTTCGACACATTTGGGAGTTCCCTATTCACAGATACATGCAAATCATCGACAGTGTTGGAGGTTATGAAGAGGTGAGTATCATCAACAAATAGGGTTTTGCGGAATGAAGATGCATTAACAATGTCGTTAATATAAATGAGGAAAAAAGTCGGTCCAAGGACTGAGCCTTGTGGCCAGGGCTTTGGAGCCGGAGCCGGAGCCCGGAGCCGGAGCCCCGGAGCCGTGCCTTTTGACCGGAGTTGGAGCCGGAGCCGGAGCTCTACACAATATTCAGCCGGAGCCGGAGCTGGAGCCTGCTATTTGAGGAGTAGCTCCGGCTCCGACGAATTTCATAAGATGCTATTATATACAGGGTTGTAATGACTCGAGTCAGACTCGAGTCACGATTTTTTTATGACTCGACTTGACTCGAGTCATTTTCTTGAAAAGGGAAAATGACTCGACTCGACTCGAGTCAATATTTGGATTGACTCGACTTGTACTCGAGTCATTACGCATGACACCGACCCAAGTCATTGACTCGGCATATTTTTAATGACTTGAAGATGAAGAAATTTGCGAATCGTACTGGCTAGATCAACGCATATGACGAATTCTGCCGATATCGCTATTTGTCGCCACTGCTTTCGTTGCACTCGGCTGATATCAGATATGCCGCCGTAAAAACAACAGACAATGTCACATATAGTAGCGATGCATTGTACAAAATCATCCTGTGATGAAGAGGTAATAGATCCTCCGCAATCAAAGTACTCGAGACTTTTCAATTATGCAAGCAAACAATCCAAGCAAAGTTCAATTAGAGTCAATGAAATGACTCAGATCGTCAAGTACTTGGAGGAGACTGATAAGCTCATGTGTAGATTTGAAGGCGATGATTCTTTGCATTATTGGGCGACCAGAAATAATGAGTATCCAATGCTCTTCAATGTGGTTCAAAAATACTTGTCAATTCCTGTATCTAGTGCACCAGTGGAACATGTTTCAGTAGATGTGGATTTATTCTAAGGCCATGCCGTTATAACATATATGAGGATCTCCTTTCCACTTTAGCATTTTTGAATTGTAACTCATCATTGATTTGATCGGCTGTCAGTGAAAACACACAATACACTCCGTCCATTTGACGTTTTGTTAGGTATGTGCATTGTGCACGTGAGTAATAATGAATGGCTAATGTTGTGTGATGTTTGTACAATAGGGTTGTTCAAAAATAACTTCTTATTTATTTTACTGGGTGGCTACTTGGTAAAATTGTTATGTTGCATAAAAAGAACATTGAATCTGGCTTAATTTTAAAAAGTAGAATCAATGATATGAGAGGAGAAAATTTTATATTTGAAAATAAAGGGAGTGTTTTTGGTGAGAAATTATTTTATATAATATAATTACATGCTAGTAGTAAGCCGACTATTTTTCATATCCAAAATATTCCACTCTAATAAATTCGCTTTTTCTAGTTGAAATTGAGCCAAATTTGCTATGAATCATATTTTTACACAATATAACAATGGGCCGTATGCACCAACATGTTTTAAACCCAAACTGGAGCTCAAACAGGGGTTCAGGAGATATTTCCAAAGCACCATCACCGAAACGTCAATGATCTAGCGTTCACTCGCGCCGAATTTGATCGAAAAGTAAACAACCGCGGGAGGTTGTTTAAAACGTAGTTCAGTGCTTTGGCTTGGTTGTCGCGGATCGTGGTCTCCTGTTTCTCGCAACTGGTTGACTGTAAATTGGTTCATATTGAAGACGTAGGTGCACTATTTTCTATCTTTCGGCAAATTAGAAGACTTTCCAAGCTGTACGAATAGATTTTATGTGTTTCCGAACCCAGAAGTAGAGTTTCCCGAATGGGAGGCCGAATGGCTTACAGTTTACTGTTAGTTGATCGGTATATATACCGGTATTAGCGAGTATAGTGATGAACCAGGAAATCCATATGACTGCCTCAAGGTACCGGTAATGAAGATACGATATTCTTGACTTGCACCTTGTAGGTTTGACCTTCAGATAAAAAATAAATGAAAATTATGACCAAGTCTGACGTCTGCATGCAGTGTACAGTTTTTGAAGTACCCTGCGGGGTGCAATTGATGAAGCGTTTTCCCTATAAAATTAGATATATTTCACCATCCTTGAAGCTATGCCAGTACTGCCGATATTACAGTAGATTGTCAAACCCAAATGACCGGGTTGAATCCCGGTACGTTTAGCGTAATATATTTGGTGTGCCAAGACGGTTTTCAGCGTCACACCTGTGTGTATTCAGTCGAATCTTTGATGTGCACGAGACACCGATTCCATATTGGCGAATTGGAAAGCACGTAGCTGCCGGCTGGCAATGTCACGGCATGCCATGAATTGCTGAATCCTCTTATATATGT
>ATSW01015170.1:0-11273 GCA_000444245.1 Botryllus schlosseri | reverse complement strand
AGTGGAAATAGTTCAGAATCGAATCCATTTTAGTAAGTATGGGCGAAAAAAATGTAGGAGTCATTCGTTAGTCGCTACCTCTGCCATTTTCGCAGTACGAATGTCTTAGCTATTAATCATCATTTTCATTTTATTTCTGCAGGGTGTTGAAAAGAAAAGGCCGCATGCTGGTTATTTAACTGGCTCATCAGAAGATGAAACCTGATGATAAGGACTGTTTTCACTTTCTTTCTAAAGACATTCGTTCGTTTGTTCGTTTTATTTTTTACAACGGCATTATTGCCAATTCGTTTGAAATTAAATTATCACAAATGTGATTAATATGTAGTAAATAATGTGGTGTGTGTACGCAGCCGTGATCAGGTTAAGCCCATAGTGGTAGAAAACAGGTTATTATATCAGGATCATCTTCTTCTAACGTAGGATCTACATTCTACTCACCATGTTTAAAGGCTGTAGCATCTGCATAATATTTACATTATTGAAGGACATGGAAAAGACGTTGAATTGAGTCGACACAAAATCCCCCTTTCTACGACCTGCCAAGATCTAATATCTACTATATCGGCTCGGCTTTTCTACATCTTTGGTCTGTACTGTGTTTGCTGGGTAGTTGCATCAGGCATAGTGGCAACTCTGCCTCGGTGCGGGAATATAGGACCATGAGTACGCTGTCGCCCCTTACCACTGACGGAAACGTTTAGTTTTATTATTCACAAGGCAACCATAAACAGAAGAGCGTAATATTTTAGGAAAAATTATCGCAAATCAGTATAACTATATTAACTATTCACGACAGAAGGTACATCTTAGTTCTGTGCAGAATTTCTTTTTTTTTACGGTCACCGCGACACTGCGAGTGATACAAAATGGGAATTATTGAATTTTGATCACGGATGTTGAGTTTACTGGAATTTTCTTTCATTCCTCTCAAAAATTCACAGTTGTGATGGACATGGCTTGCTTTGCTGCTTTACTGGATATGCGGACGATTTTTTTTTTCATATTAGGCGGCCGGAGCCGGATTCGTCCCTTTTTGACATGGTCATAATGGCTATTGCGGCTATTGATGAGCATGACTGTGGCAATAACTACCAATCACAGGCCAGTAACCGTCAATACCAACAAACACATAGTAATCCTGTGATTTTATAGTCATGTTTCGTTTGTTGCAATATTGAATATTTAACCTGAACCCGTACCGTATGATCTACTGTTTCTGTAGTTTACTACTCTAGAAATAGCTACTCGTGGGATTTTCGGGATCAGATCTCACTTATTTGAAAAATCCGTCCGAGGAGTCAGATTGGTGTCGGACCATAGAATCGAACAAACAGAATCGGGGTTGGATCAGATAAATTGTCGATCCGCTCACACAGGCATTCACAGAGTAGAATCTAACAAGCTTCGTTTGCGAACATGAACTTTAGATTTATAGTGGTTCGCATGCGACCGCAAATGTGAACAAAGCCTTCGCACCACCCCCGATATATACCAACTTTTGGTCAGTCTTTTAGGAATGCGGAATTCTATGCAATCTGGCTGGAATTTGGTAGTGCAGTCTATATGCCAGACCCAGTCTATATGCCATACCCGGCCATATATCGTACCTTGTACAGGAGCTGCGACGTACATATTGACATTTATAATCTTGTTTCCTTGTACCAGATCTCCACCCGCGACGGCAATTGAGCTATTGATGAATGTTTGATCGACTTGTTCACCTTCAGCCAATGTCACGGATCCTAAAATGAGATTAAAATTCGATTTGTATTGAGAAATGACAAGTCGGCGAAATTGAAACCCAATTCCGAGCGAGCAAAAATTGCACAATGAATTTCTAGTGTTATGGAAAAACTTACCCAAGCGTAGGTATTCACAGAGCAAAAACGCAAGCGCAAAACCGTTATATGCAGATTAAATGAAGAATATAATAGGTAAACAAAGTATATTTTAAACATCCGGAATCGCAGTGTTGTATCACTTCTGACTCAAAAGTTCCCGGCGTGTAGCCCTCGTGCAATCTGAAGGTTTGAATCCAGCCCGCGATACTAAGTGAGTTTGCCACCCATGTCCTAAAGTCTTTGCCCAAAAACATACTCAACTGGTCGGTCTTCATGGCTTTAAATTACATAGTACAACGTGCGTCATAATCGCATTCAAAAGATGACGTCACGACCTAAAATTGTTCTGGCGATAAATTTTTGTGTTGTCTACCTAAATTTCAATTGCCGACATGTCCTCTGTCCTTCTATGGGAGCATATTGATTTTCGATCAGGTTCGATTTAAACCAGATTCGATTTTTGAATTTGTAAATGGAGTTTAATTGAATACCGGTACTCTCAATATCTAAACTAAAGAACTTTATTTTAAATTACAAATATGTCTTGTCTTGTCTTGTCGACTTTTCCGTGTGTGTACGTATGAGTTAAACATTGCTGTATTGTGGCCATTATTACGATTAAGAATCCATTGCAGAGGTTGAGAAACCTGCGTCTGGTGGCCGCTCGTGTGACCTGCTTTCTTTCTAATAGCGCCCGCGACACTGCTTCTTAAAATTATGCAACATAGCATATCTTGTAGAACTGAACGACATGAAATCGACATGCTATTCTTCTAGTCTGTATTCATGGTGTTACGACTATATACTATACAGTTTACATCAGGTCGATATTCTTATAATGATTCTTGATATGACAACGTGTTGTTCACGGTCGCTTCACGCTTTATAAGACACCGCTCACGCGGAGCAGATGGCGGGTAGGTGCCTATAGTTAAGCCGCCATCGCTTTGTACAAATTTTGTAGTAGACCTCAGTCATCTTCTAACTCGCAACCAGAGGGGGTCAGTAAAGAAGTACTTCTACTTTTTGGAAGTACTCAAGTAGTATTCGTATATTTCTGTTACTTACTCAATTAGATCTGATTTTCTCTACTTCTACTTCTACCGCGCAATATTTTGTGATCTACTTACTTACTTTTCGCTATTTTCAGTTGGTCATGTAGAAGTAGTTTAATACCCCAATACGAAAGATAGCCTGAGTAATTTCGGAGCTGTTTTCACGGAGTACCAACATTTAATATTCACAAAAGTAACGCCAAGAAATTTTGTTGCGCTTCGCGCACAGTAGTTATATAGTGACACATATGTTTTCAGGAAAGTATCAGTGAATATAATTTAGGTACCGGAATGCTGGGTTCCACTCACACCGCATTGTCGCCCATATCAAATATTTAATCACAGTAAATATGAACCACCATAACGTTTGAAATAACCGTTTCGCCACCTACCAATTCCTTCTGCAATGGTGATCTAGCAGCCCATGATGTATCCTGCTAATCTGAAAAATCCGGCTTATTTGAGCGTTACACCTGTTTTAGCAGATCACCTTTGAAGCTCTATGGACAAAAGACATGAAATGTATTTTCCGCTTTTTAGAAGTGGTATTTGTATTTGTATTTCACTTTCAATTCCGAGTATCATACTTTGAATTCTAATTACTTTCAGTTTTTTGTATGCAGAACATACATGTTGAAGCATAAAAGCAAGTGCGTATATTTTCCGAAAATATTACTACACTAAACATAAATTTTACGATCCACAATATTTGTTTTTAACGTATACTAATCTCGCAAAATGTTGAACCGTGTCCGATACAACTTATCCGTGTTGCTTTTCGCCTAAGCTCGGAGCCTTATAATATGGGGTAGTGCGATATGCCACGATATTCTCTAAAACGGGATCTCTAGTAAACAAGGGTTATCATCGCATTTTCACATCAATAGTACAATGTGGAAAATTGATACCTCCTGGGATGCATTAAAAATACGAATCAAGCATCCGCATAGCTGAATTTGCACCATTTGACATTCCATGCGAAGAATTAAGACTGTTTTCAAAACTACTTACTTATTTGAGTAGATTTAAAGTCAGTCAAATCTACTTTTACTTCAAGTAGTTTTAGGTGACTTATGGAAGAAGTACTTCTACTCGTACTTGAGTATATTTTTTCGTCGCTACTTCTACTTCTACTTGAGTAGCTTTCTTGACTACTCTGAACACTTCTGCTCGCAACCCATTGTTGTACAGTATGCCAAATATTATATATCACCTCGTAGGTGATTTCAAAATCACTTTCTCCAATTTGATAGCGGTAAACCTCCTTGTTATTCCATTGTTTTGGATTTTTCAAATTTACGTCGTTACGTCATTCTTGACTATGTTGGTATTCCGTTCGAAATTGAACTCTCACGCTCCAACGTGGCATTGATCCATGATAGATTCAATCAGATTACAACTACAAACAAACTTGCTACAAATTTATTCGCGATGAAATTTGTCGTAAAAGCATTGAATACTGTTTAACTTTTTGTCTCTTCAAAAAATCAGTAGCAAAAGTGTGACGATACGTTCTAATTAAGCATATGAATAATTACAACTCTTACGTGATGTCCCACTTGTTGATGGTTCATCGTTGAGATCAGCAAGGTCATGATGCGGATGATGCCCTCCTTCGGCCATTATCAGAAATACGTGAGAAGCACAAGTTGCTAGTTTGTCATGTAATATGCTGAAAGGTTACAGACATCGGTTGCGTTTGAATGAATTAGAGTCAAATTGATCCGACTACCTTTTTTGGTGGTGCTCGACCGTAAGCAGTACACCAATATAAGAAGTCAGTTTTCTAATTGCTTTCCCTTGAAAATGAAACAATACGTACACCTACGACAACAGACTATACGCATATGTCACTTACCGCAACCAGAATTCGAATGTATGCAATTTACGGTTATGACTAGGAAAAAAATTAAAATTTTGTGTTTCCTGTAGTCACAAACGATAAACTTCTGTGTCATGATTTCAAAATAAACAAGAGTTAAGACTGGGTAAACAAAATCCTCCCGCACAAAAGTTTTCCAGTTTTCACTTTAAGAAGGATAGGCCTTTTTGTAGATACAGACTATATAATATATAAACCGACTTATTTGAATTTAACTGAAACAATTCCAATTGCGACAATCTAAAATAGTATTTTGGTAAATTTTGGTTGTCCTAATTGAATTAATCCGATCGTTTTCTTGCTTACAGACAAAATAAAATAATTATTAAATAAGAATTAATTTCGATTTTAGATGTAGACTGTATATATCGTATAATTTAAATTTGCCTGACATGAATCCAACTGCCCGTTCGAAAAGACGAAAGTAGAACAACTCAAAATATTTTCAGCGGTCTAGAAAACCGATTCGAGGATTATTATGAAAATTTGAAAATGCCATATCATATGTGACTCAGTATCTGGTGATACTGGGCGGCGGAATGTCGTTGTGAAACTGGAAATTGCAATGATGAGCAAGGGGGTTGCCCGACATATGAGCATGCGACACAATGAAAAACGACAGTTCAGCATGGAACACATCAGCATGCGTCACTTCAGCATGTGACTGTATAACCCTAAAACTTGCCCTAACCCAAAACATAGCCTAACCTAACCTAACCTAGCCTAACCTAACCTAAAGCCTAACCCTAACCCAACCATAAATCCAACCCTAACCTACCCCTAACCCGTAATTTAACCCACATGCTCATGTGTCGCATGCCAAATTGTCGCATGCCGAAGTCTCGCATGCTGTAATGTCGCATGCTCATATGTCCACGGACCGAGCAAGGGTTTCCATAAATCACAATACATTGGTTGCCAACATAATATTATTGATACTTAAAGCATATGTCAGAGTTCTTCAATCCAACATCCTCAACAAATCCAACTCTCAGCTACAAATTTGGAGATGATATGGTGAAATACTACGAAAACTTGGTAAAATTCACCAAGCTATAATTTCAAATGAAAATATTAGAAAACCGAGGATGGAGTGATGATTTAAGTTTATCTATGTGCTGTGCAGAGCATGCCGCTCTTTCAGAGAAAATAGTTGATTATCACTAATCAAATAGCATAAACTTCCATCTCTACACAATGCGAGATGGAGCTGAAGGGTATAATTCCGTACTTCCAAGTCCCCAAATGGAGAGTAACTCTTGAGATATCATGCTTATTCATCGCAAACGCGTGTCAGGAAGCCTGCTGTTGTAACCAGATGTATATAGATGAAACATACTATAGTCCGACACATAGCTCACACTTAACACGTGTCTAGATGTATAGCCTTTCTAGTTTATTTCATGTTCAAGTATGACAATGGCTGTAAAGATGTTCAAATAAATGGTCTGAAGCTTTGCAAATGTGCTTATGCATATCCAACTTCTTTGGAATATCGGCGGAATGTATTGGGGTTCACGGTCAAGGTGTGAGATATCGGTATCGACGAAGAAATTTAATATCGGTCGAGCTCTAGCGTATACCAAAGTTTATTTGCTGCTATCTTCGCGCTCGAATGTCCTGCAGCGATAAAGTGCCTTAAAGTCCTATTGGAAGTCGGATATGTCCGTTGTAGATGTCCCTGGCACTAACATAATAACAGAAAGGGAAGTCAAATTGATGGATGAACTTTACCAGAAGTGCAAAAGGACATATATATGAAGATAAAATTTGTAGCAAAGACTACATTTGAATTGTAATTTTTTTCTGTATCTGTACCAGTGTCCAAAATTGAAGTTAATTTGTGCGGGAAATTTTTTTCGATTTGAACAAAATGATTATAATTTTATTACTTTATACCAAAATGTTCATCAATTCCTGCTACAGGCAAATTTTTCAGTTAGATTGGGGCTCAGCTTTTGTCTTGTTAATGTTCGTGATCGAAAATATCTGCTCGCGAATGTATGTAGTTGTAGAGTTGTAGACCCAAACAGAACAAGTAGTCCCAAGTCCATCTTTCTCGGGTTGGCAAATTTGGATTCTATCAATCAATCAATCAATCAATGGAAAGATTATATTTTCATCTGCCCAAGACACCATTCACACAATGTACAATGCGATATACAAGACACACAATTCTATGGGTAATGAACAGATAGGGAGATGCCGAACGACCAACCAGTTGCGGTCTCTTGAACTGACATCCACCTCGACCTAGTGCCCGATGTCACAGTCTTTTTCGGTGTAATTCTTTCTTCGTCGGTCATTTTCAGAAGCTATTTCCTGCTCTTTTTCTTTCTTTATTGGTTCTTTATTCTGCGCTTTTTGTCGCCATAATAACAACGACACGTGGGACGAGGAGCCCAGATTCATTCAGTGACGCAAAAATTTGTACATGTTTCAGGTTGGAATTTCTCTGTCGGGGTAAAATCTGTCGGCGGTCCGCTCAAAATCCCTTCGCGAACCGTAAGTTGCCCGTCCCTGCCATACAGCATCGGAAACAACCGAATATAATTAAAATGGTACGTTATTGTAAACGGTAATCGTGCATTTCGCTATTTCCTCCGCTTGGTCGGGTGCAAATAAAACAGGGATAGCACTTTCTGGTTTCATTCACACTCACTGCAGTGGATGAAAAGGAGTCAAATACACCAATTCTCACCAAGATATATGGACTGGATATCCAAATGCACAAGATATAGAAGTATAGTCTATAAGTATGGCAGGAGTGCGTGGTCGTCTCTGAAAATAGTTGTCAACCAAGAAATATAGCATTCTGCAAGATCAATTAGGAATACATATCACCGAGAAGTTATGCTGTTGACTCACAAATTATGTCACGCATGTTCCACTGGTGCAGGATGCCAGCTCTAATATAATTTTAATTACGTTTGATTTCAAAAAATCGCCTCATAATTAAATCCTTCGGAAACGTCATAATCGACTTATATCCTTCGATAGGTAGAACCCCGCACGTCCTAACGTAGTACATAATTTCTGCACAACTCGTACTAGTGTTGCAAGGCAGAAAAAACATTCTTTAGTTACTAAACGCTATAGCTGGCTACCATATCACTGCCGCTGAGCTTACAATGGACGTCCAAGTTATATCACGAATGCGTTGTGTAGAGAGAAAACACTTTCGCGAATGCATACATCGTACATAGGATTACAATGGATTTTGATTCGTGGACAGAATGCGTTGTGTACCGAGCAAACAGTTTCGCGAATGCATACATCATACATAGGATTACAATGGAATTTGATTCGTGGGCAGAATCGCCTGTTCGAAGTATTGACTATTCAGCAGTACAATCCTACTTATTCGGTGTTGCAAGAAACGTGGGAGGACATGGACGCTCTTATTTATGACCGTTTCTCAACGTTTCGTACCTTTACAGATGTTAATGCCTTGTCTTGTGAGAATATTGCAGGAAACGTGATACTATCGATAGCACCTTGTGCAACGTCACTTCCCGATGTAGATTACTCACTATCACTTTCAATAAGAAGAGAAACATCTCCAGAAACTGTTGCAATACTCTTCAAGGATACCATATCTGCCAACAATGAAGAACACACAGAGATCTATACAGACGGTTCTAAAACGGAAATATGATGCGGATATTCAGTTCACGTTCCCAAACAAAATATGGGTATTGCGAACTCTCCTAAGAATTCTCTCGATCTTCTCAGTGTAACTCATTGCAATCAAACAGGCGCTACTATGGGTGCCGCACAGTCAAGTTCAGAAAGATGCAATATTCAGCGATTCATTTAGTGCATTGGAGGCGATCAAACATTCTGGACTATATCACACGGCACTGGTGAATGAAATTATTGGGCTGAATCATCAGTTACGGGCAGAAGAAATTACCATATCGTTTGTATGGGTACCTGGACATTCCGGAATACGCGGTAATGAATCTGCAGATCAACTAGCATGCGCGGAAGCCTCAAATACACACAGTCGACGAAATGAAGCCATACCACTCGCCGATGTACGACCGTACTTGCAAAAGCATCGCAAAGATGAGTGGCACCGCATTTATCAATCAACAGATACTGGGAGATCGTACAAAGAACTGCGACCCTCAGTACATGACAGACTATCTGAAGCGGACACAAGGTTCGGAAACTCGAATATTCTGCGGTTGAGAACGACGCACTGCAGACTGAAGTACCATCTCAACAAGATTGGGTGTATCGACTCGCGGCTATGCGACGTATGCGGTATTGATGAAACCGTATAGCACTATCTGATGAATTGCAGAAAATACCGCAATCAAAGAGAATGCTTACGAAGCCATGTAGATTCGAAGAATGTAGAATTAGACATGCGTACCCGACTGACGGGCCCACAGGTACTTCGACATGTGATCGAATTTGTCAGATCGACGAGAGTAACGTTGTAAAACTTATTCTTTAATGTGCAAATGTGTACCTAACTACCCATATATTTCTCATATATATTATGAACGTTCTGTAGCGTTTGACTTGTGTTTGTCCGTGGCGCAAATAGCCGCTAGCTGTGATAGGCGCCACTCATTCCATCAGTGGCGGCTCGTTTTATAGGGCAACTGGGGCATTGCCCCACCTAAAATACTGTTCAATACCAATTATTAACCCTTTATAGACGCACAGCAATCAATATATACCGAGATCACAGCGAAACCCGCGTTCTTCTTGTGCTTTCGCTTGCAAATGCCCATACATAACGAAGTCTCTGCGAAAACCGAATTCTCTTCTGTGTTTTCGCTTTGTGAATGCCTAGTCGGGGCTTGACCCGGTAGCGCTCATAACAAGCTTTCACTATCTATTCTCTCAAAGCTGCGCACAATAAAGAAACGGTGATTTACTCTCTCCTATTCATAAAATTACCGAGCAAGTGGGGCAAATATGCCTGGTTGCCTCTAAGGCAGTGGTTCCCAACCTGGGAGCGTGAAAGCTCGGAAGAGGGGGGGGGGCGAAGAAGCGAACAACTGAAAAAATATTCGCGCTTTACCTCCAATTCACGCGTGTTTCTCTATGTGTACACCGAATTTCATATTTTTTAATTCTCTCATCAACAGTCATAACTAGGGCGATTTTTTTTGACATGTCAAAAAAAGTCAAAATTAGGTCAAAATTGTAGCGTTAGGTCAAAATTTGTCAAAATTGTTTACAAAATCAAACATTTTTTGACCTCTACATTTCGTTTGTATCGTAGATTTTGCGCTGTCTGTGAACTTATCATTTCATAATTTACAGCTTGTAGCCGACTACTATAGGCCTACCGTTGTAAACGGCCCATCGTCTGCTCATTGTGAATCATAAACGGTTAAATGAAACAAATAGTGACATGGTTTTATGGTCAACGTACCGCAATATCCTAACTGAAGCAAGACTGCTTGGGCATTGCATGGTTCTTACATCAAGAAGCGCAAGCTGAAAAATTGTGATATAGACAACATTGTCAGAATGAAGCAACACGGTACATCACCAGAAAGCAGTGTGCACACAACTTCAGTGTTGTCAGCTAACAACTGCTGCTGTTGAACGTTCTTTCTCCATTCTTGGCAAGCTACTTAGTAAGAACAGACACTTTCTACCCGAGATAGCGCAGTGGTATAATCCGCGGCTGCGGTATAATCCGCGGCTGCAACACCAATGGGTGTGGGTTCGATTCCGACCGAGGTCGACTTCATAATTTCGATAGCTAAGTGTTGGAGGTTTACCTAGGCTCCTCCTCGCCACCTCATCCGCGTAAGCGGTGTCTTACAAAAAAGCCTAGAGGTGGGCCGTGCTATATGTTGGCAGTTACGGAAAATAATGAAGAATATCGGCCTGGTGTAAATGACCATAGTAGTTGACAAACACCATGAATACCACAAAACAAAAACTTTCTACCCGAGAATGTAGGAAAGTATCTTTTGTTGTACTACAACAAATTTTAATTATTCCACCATAATACGTAATGTAACTACTGCAATTCTTCATAGGGCCAGATTTCGTTGAAATACTAGTTTTTTCATGTAAAAATTTGTCAGTTTTTGAGCCAAAAACGTTCTTTCAGGCCAATCTACTTTGTAAGGACAGACAGTTCCAACCAGAAATGAAGATAAGTAGTACAATTTTAACATTATGTGCGAAAACACCTAATTTGCATACGTGAGGTCAAAATTTGGTCAAATTTCAGTTTTTTTTGGTCAAAAAAAGTCAAAATTTAGATTTTTTAGGTCAAAATCTTCCTTTTTTTAGGTTTAAAAAAAATCGCCCTAGTCATAACCTTCCATGCCATCAAATATCTGTTGGAGTTGCTAGCATACTGCTTGGCTTTTGTGATATGACGATAAGGGGGGTGCGAAAGTCTTCACTATCATAAAGAAGGGCGTGTCTAAAAAAAGGTTGGGAAACACTGCCCTAAGGTGTGATGTAACAATCGTATCTATATCTGAACTCGGTTACCGTAAT
>ATSW01015165.1:0-11785 GCA_000444245.1 Botryllus schlosseri | reverse complement strand
GTGCGGGACGATGTAAAACCCCGCTCGTAAGCGAGATTTTACCGAGCGTGTGTGTGTGCGCGCGCGTGAGAGAAAATTCCGTACTCGCGCCGGCCTATTTATCCGCTTCGCCTGCGGTACACAACGCCATATAAGGCAGGGTCGGCTACGCGTCGCCGGCTTAATCGAAAAACAATTCTCGCGCTAGAATATTCTCACAAAAAGGCCATGGCGTGTTCCAGAGATGATCAAAGCAGTCGGTGTTGCTACTCAAGTAGAAACAGTAGTAACTCCGTGAATTTCGTCTCAACCACAAGTAGAGGTAACAATATCCGAGACGTGGAAAGTAGAATGTGAAAGGTCGCAAAAGTGACCAATTAAGAAGGTGTGAAAGGTAACATGGTCCAGCAGTCGTAGGCCTATACTTTTGGCTGTTTGTTGTAGGTGACTAGCTTCAAATTGCGAAATATATCCTCGCGACTAACGCAAATGACTACCGGCACTGCAAACAGATAGGTTTTTCCAACTCATGACAAAATTGATTTCCACTTTTAAAAATCTAAGGTGAAAAAACTAACTAATTTTGCATACAAAGCGTTCAATTAGAAGTAGAAGTACATTATAAACATAACGTCTTTAGTAGGATAACTAGGCAGAACTTAGGGTATTTGAGCAGCAAACCAAAAAAGCGGGAGTACATCGTTACTGACCGCCTCGGTCGAATTTAAAAGACTCTTGTATGTACAGAATTTCAATATACAATTGAATAAAACATATTGATAGTGAAATAAACCCAAATATTTTCGGCTGACACTCTTTAGGATCAATCGTCAGCAACTAGTAGAGAATTGAACAGAACATTGTATATCAACAATCGTATCATCAAATATTAAACCATTTTTGAAGAGCTTCTTGGAGGTACAGTACTTCAATATACAATTGGATTGTATATTCGTATTGAAATAGACCTGAACATTTTCGTCTGACACTCGTTAGGGGTAATCGTCAGCAACAATAGCAGAGAATTGGAAAGAACATCGCGTATATGGCCGATTGTTGATATACAATGTTCTGTTCAGCTGATGATTACCGCTGACGACTGTCAACCGAAAATATTCGGGTTTATTTCAATAAAAATATATTAGTCAACTGTATAACACATTTTGAAGGTATATACTCACTCTGAATGGGCTATTCGGTACCGCTTGCCCGCCGTACGTAACAGTCACGACATATTGTCCAGATTTGCTGGGCATATAAGTGCAAGTGTAAGTCCCGTCTTTATTGTTGTCTACATTTAACGGTTCATTCACTCCGCCTGTCATAATAAAACAGCTTGCGTTAATAGTCATCATGATGGATTACGGTACGATTACTTACCTGCCCGATTATCTTGACCGCCAACGGAGCTTGGCCTGCTTTCTCGGCGTGAACTGTGAAGTGAGTCTTTTCGCGGACCCGGACGCCGTCCGGTCGAATTCCCGGACCGTCAACCCACACCTCGCCCACGGAGAGCGCTGAAATGAGATTGCCGATTTGATAATACCGTTTAGATCGGGAATGGTGCGATTACATCAGAGATTTTCAAACTTTTCAGTAAGGCTGGTAAAATTTCAAAACGTATTGAGCGGACCCTGGAACCTTCAAAAATCGGAATTAACCCGAACGAAAATAAAACGACAAGTTAGCTTCCGCCTTTATATTACACATGTATACTGCGTGGTTTTATCGAATTCTCTAGAAGGCGAAGTCCTGTTAAAACCCATCAACTTGATTTTTTGAAGGTAGTTTTTTTAAAAGAGATAACACTAATGTCGTTAAATTGTACTGACGAAGTTCTACGAGTTCTGTTGGACAGTATTCATAGCTTTCACACACAATTGGTCTTGAACGGAATGTTGCTACTTTTAAACAGTGTGTTACAATACTTCCAGGTCGGAACCTACACGCTATGTAGACCTTAAAAATTTGATGTTTCATTTCTGAAATGATCTCAATGACCGCTGGTTGATAACACCATCTTAAAACGGAAACGTTGCGAAAACGGGCTTTTGGCCTCAATTTTCGCCCCATATAGCTAGCTATTAATGTAGGACTGTAGGCTTTCGACCTAGCATCAGAAACGGACAGCTGCGTGGTTTACCGCTGATAACAAGCGTGGTCATTTCGATACCGTTTTGCACGGCGGCGCATCCATTTGCGCAAGAATATAGCTCAAAGGAAGGTTCAAATTGGCAAGATTGAAGCTGGACACCTACTACGCGTATGTACAATGTGCATTGTGCAATTTATGCCCGCAAATACCCCGAATATCGCAAATTGTATTTTGAGATCGACGCGAACAAGTTATCAATGAATAGACTGCTCAGTGCTCAAGATGCTAGTCTACTACGACGCGCGAGACACATCATAATATTTCACAGCGCAGTAGCAACGCCAAAGCAAGTCCCATACGGGAATCGCACACAAACAGTTCCAACTGAACGAATACAAAAACTGCCCGCGACGCTGTATAAGAACTTGTAAATCGGGCGTCACTACGGAAACAACATCCAAAAGGAGAAAGGGGACCGTAGTATCGCGAAAAACCTTCTCGAAAATCGCAGATATCACAAGGGTATCAAATGTCAAATACACGCGCAGGACCCGAACACGATATTGCACTCGCATGGCACTACACAGGAAATGACGCGTGCAGCATCGGGAAACGCAAAAAGAATTTGCCGGAAATGAAGACATTAACGAGACGAAGCCGAGCTAAGTGTACTTGATACCCGAAAGCGTTACCTCGTGTAAAGTTACTAGTGCCGGTGAGCAATCGACTTCCTATATAGACGCTTATAAGAGCGCCGGGATGAATGATACATCGCTTAATAATCCGGTCGGGTCTTCGTGAAATCACCGCCGAAGTGATCTCAAAACAAACTCAACACAACGAGATCGCTGGCTAGTTTCACGTCCACGTAAAGTGTTGAGTGTTAAACCTGAGGCGGTCGGTCACGAAGTACCGGGATTTCTATTATTAAGAGCTTCTTGGGGGTGTAGAACTTTGAGCTTTTCAACTGACACTCATCGTGGCCGTCAGCAAATATGGTAAAAATCTATTTCATCTTTATATCTCTAATTGCAATCTCCGTATTTACTGCAGGCCGATCCCGACGGGTGTCAGTTGAAAGGCTCAAAGTGAATAAATTGCGAACATGAATGTGTTGTTCGTTGCAATATTCAAATTCTGTGCCAGGAGAAACTTATATATATTCATATTGCAATGAACCCGAATATTTGCGGCTGACACTCGTCAGGGGTAATCGTCATACATGTTGCAATTTCGAAATCAGCAATAGCAATCGCCGTATAACTTCTAAATGTATGTCATGTACGGTTGCATTCAAAACAAAAGTCAATTCAAAACAAACATATTAAAAACAAGGCCCTAGTTTAAAACCTATTTTTTATTGTTTTCTTAGCCATTACGTCACGAATATTTAGTTGTGACGTCACAGTGGATTGGGATTGACAATTGAAAATATAGGGTAAATATAGCTCCTTTGACAAAATATCTGTACTATAGGCTATTAATGTTGAACAGTCTATTTGAGGGTTCCAACCATCCCATATCGATATACGTCGGCTATATCGGGTGGTAATTGTCCGTATGCTCAAACAACATGTTTTATGGAAAGTATTTACACAATTATGGCATAATTTTACTACTTGAAAAAATATAATTTAGTTTTTTTCAAAAAGGCCTTTGTTTAAAACACTATTTAGAACAGGGGTCACCAACACGCGGCCCGCGGGCCGCATGCGGCCCGCCAAGTCATATTCTGCGGCCCGCGACCTGATTTGAGATTTCGGAAGAAAGCTAAGAAAACCGATTAAAAATGCTGGAATTGACTACAGTCTCCACATGTTTTTGTGTTATTTCAAATTAAGCTATTCTCCTGTGCCCAACATCACTATTCGACATTAGCTGAAACGGCTCTGGTGATGGCAACAGCATTCCATCGAGGGATAATCGGCTGTTATGAATGGGCATATTGCCTTGACTTGCAATGGCCCAAACACTGCCAAGACCAAGACGCTTAAAAAACGGCTAAGGGCAGTGGTTCCCAAAGTGGGGAGCGCGCGCTTCTTGTGGGAGCGCGTGCATCTTGTGGGGACGCGAAAGCATCAAAAGGGGAGGCGGAGCTGCGCTCAACTGAAAATTATTTTGCGCTCCGCGCTATTTACCTCTAATCCAGGGGTCACCAACACGCGGCCCGGCTTAAGGCTGTGGTTCAAAAACTGGGGGCACGCCCACCTTGTAGGGACGTGAAAGCATCTGAACGGGGCGCGGAGCTGCGGTAAGCTGAAAAAATCGCCCTGGGCGCGGCTCACCTTGATTTAGTATTTATAGTTAGTGCTCAGGGTATTGTCCGTAATTCATATTATAGAATTCCCCCATCAACATTCGTAACCTTCCATGCCATCGAACTATCTGTTTCGATTGCTAGCTGTGTGGGTGCATTTTGTGATATGAAAATAAGGGGGAGCCGCGAAAATTTTTAGTATCATTAAGGAGGCATATCTAAAATGGTTTGTGTGCCACTGGCTTAGGGTTTCTCCACAAGATCAAGCTTTACGTGGAGATGGTCTTTCAGCTAGTAACGTATCTTGCTATATAGCCCTGAAAAGCGTTCCCAGGCATCGTGCACAGCTCAGAGTTCCAAATAAAATGAAATTGATGACAATGATTTTTTGTCGTATTTTTATTGCTTTATTAAAATATTACTTCTTTTGTAGTCACTATGCCCATCGCCTATGTTAGTTAGCGTAGCGTTGTACTGACGTAGAGTTTTATAACGTAGTTGCCAACTACATATCGATATTGATTTCATGCGGCCCGCGGCCACTAGGAAATTTGAAAAGTGGCCCGCGACCCGTTTTGAGTTGGCGACCCCTGATTTAGAACATGTTCTAAATAAAGTGCTTTAAAACACCGTTTGTTTTAAATGCAACCCTAATGTCATGTAAATTATCCTATCTATAATTCTACATCCTACATTCCCAAATCTGTATGCATTAATGGACTTCACTTGATTGCCGTGGCGTAAGATAAGCTATCCCCACCAAATACCGCGATGAATGTAAGGCTAAGACTTGGATCTAATTACAAATCAACTGGTGTGGTCATGGTCAGTATACATCGAGAGTTTAGGCTTCAACTCCCACGGACAGTAAGGTCTGGATCATAACAAGCAAACGGGATTTTTGGCAGACTCGCATGGTGCTTTACAGTAAAACGGCACGGACCCGAGTCGAAATGATCACAATTTTTGCATCACCAACTTTTATAGTACCATCGAGTCGCGTTCCACGCGGAAAGGCCAATTGACTCGCCTGTTCAAACATAGTATAGCTCATTCCCGGTATTTTAACGCCAATCCCGAGATGATAATAGTGTGGGAAGCAATTCTCAGCAAGCCAACGATGTTCGATGCACAAACGAGCGCATTTGCGCGGGTACAAGGCAAATTGTGTTAATTATCTCACGCATCAGCGACAAAACAATGACGTACACGCCTAAACCGTTCACGGCAGAACAGCAATCGCTTCGAGGCATTTTCTCGAACATCAGAAATATCGCTTTCAACAGGCTTTAAATATCCATACCGGCAAATCGCCGAAGCGCGACAAAACGTCGTATAAGGACTTGCACCGATTCGCGTGAACTCGAGACAAAACGCAGAAATTTTTCGAATAGCTAGAAACTGTATATCGCCTAAGGAATGACTCGTAATGAAACGCCGGCATTCCAGCGGACGCCGGTTTCGGACGACTGAAAGTCAGATCTATCCGATTTAACGCTTAGCCCGAACATATCCCAGCTCGAGAATTAGTTTGTTCGTGTTCACGGCTCATTTCACCGGCAATTCGCCTGTATCTAATGCCGCTTGGGTCGTACATGA
Organism: Botryllus schlosseri; assembly: GCA_000444245.1. Taxonomy (NCBI): domain Eukaryota; kingdom Metazoa; phylum Chordata; class Ascidiacea; order Stolidobranchia; family Styelidae; genus Botryllus; species Botryllus schlosseri. The sequence goes on along the minus strand of ATSW01015165.1, from coordinate 5,855 downwards.
CACCGAAAGTAATCCATGTTTCGATAGTCGCGGTTACAATTAACACCAGCGATCAGTGTTCGATTGTTAGTAGAACAGCTATACCCAGTAAAGGCAAAAGATAAGTTCCAAAAATGTTTAATTTGGACTAATATAAACTCGGGTTAAAAGATTTCATTCGTTATTGCGACTTCGCATTTAAAGCGCGCAACATTCGTGAAACACAGTTTTTTCGACCAGAGAGAAGCGAGAAGACCACACTCACGATAATCGACTTGAACCCGGTACGGGCTCCTTGGTATCTCGTGGCCGGCGAACGAAACGTGAACTTGGTGTTCTCCGGCTTGCTGCGGCGCGTATTTCACGTTCACCACAGATTCCTCGACAGTCGCCGCTTTATAGGGGACGTCCCGACCGTCCGGTCCTTTAATGGTGACGTCTACATCTCCGACGCCGGCGCCTAGCAGGTCAACGAAAGGGTATTAGGTCCAGAGGTTGTCAGTTATCAAGTTCTTCTACTCAAGTTGGTTTTTCCAATTGCAATACTGACGGAAGTGGTCATATTTCCACTTTCCATTTTTACTTAATTTTTTGGGGTATGATCCATTCCAAACTTGGACATCCGACACCATTACCTTTACTTCTGGAATTTGCTACATGCATAGGCGAGCTAATTCCAAACAGGAAGAACTCTATTTTATCAAAATTGGACTTTGGGGTCAAAAGTTACGACATTTTGAAAAGTCACAACTTTCTGCTCGTTTCAAGTCTGCACAGTTCAGGAGTTATCAATGTAATTTTCAAGAAGGTGTAGCTACCAGAGATAGCGGATTTGAAATTTCTTAGTCCTAATCCAATCCAAATTCGAAGTCCTGATCCTAAACCTGAGCCACAACTTTTGTATATTCAAATCCTAATCCGATTCAAACTTGGAATTTCACTTAAAAAGCTATAGCATACATATTATGCCTATATAATTCTGTGAAAAGAAATGGAACGCTCAATGAGTGTAAAAGTACATGAAGTAATGACTTAGCAAACTATGTAAAGTCGTTATAGGACAAAAAACTTTGCCATCATTACTCAATCTGCAAATCCAATCCTTATCCATTAAAAATTCAATCTCAAATCCTGATAGGGCAAAATTTCCCCAAATCCGGTTTTCGAAAGTCCCAATCCTAATTCATGCTCATCGCTGGTAGCTACTAGCTAGATGTTAGAAAACAGCCGAGATTTAGCACTTGGATTAATAGTAGATTGTCTCATGTCTATATTGCCAAGAGATATTTGATGTCTTGCGGGGTTAATTCTAAGGTTAAATTGATGAGAAATTTGGTCAATTGTCTGTAATCAGTCAAGCGTTACACGATATAGACTGCGGATTGCTAAAAAAACGTGTTAAAATATTCAGGCAAGTCGAGTGTCACATATGAAATATTCTAGGAGAATTCGTTCATAGCTGTTTTATTTTTGTATCAAGACTGTGAAGTGACTAAATTGCCGTCTCAAGGGCGCAGCGCATTTGTAGATGAAAATGCGCAAGTTCCAAGAATACAAACCTTCGAAAATAACATCGAAGTAAGTCTCCTTCCCCACTACGTTCCCGTCTTCCAACCCCGGACCTTTAGCGACGACTCTGTTTGGATCCACCGGCGTATCGTCGACGTTGACAGCAAACGGGCTCTTCTGGATGTCTTGCCCCGCGAAAAGCACCGTGACCTGGGAAGGGGAGACAATCGCGTGACTATCTTGGCGGATTGTACACAGGTACAGTTTTGGGAACACTGCAATCGTATATGTCACTCACTCTAATGAAAATCAACCTTTGAACTTTGAACTTTGAACCTTGATTACAAAGAAGCATGCGACTCATAACGAGGAATTAAGTTAGCCACAGTATTTTATACAGCACCTGTTTTGCGTGGTTGTATTGAAATTTATGCTGTTAAAACTATTAAACTGATTGTTGGATTGCTGTTGAAGTATTGCACTGTGAAATTTCGTAGAACTTGGTTCAGAAAGGCTTTTTAGCCCTCATACAAACCGGTCTTAAACAAGTTGCAGGCTGCATTATAAATAAGTTTCGTACAACATTTCCATCATTTCGACTCAAAACTAGTTATAACAAGTCAAAAAGCGTTTTAATTTTCTGGTACACACGACGATCACTGCATTGGCCAGCAATCCAGTAGCTATAAGCGCAGAACATTCATATCTCCTCGCAATTCGTGATAATAGTTGGATGCCCGGATCACGAATGAGATTGACGCGAAATTGGACTCACCAGACTTTTGACACGATATGCAAAACTGTTTGATATCCTTGAAGTTGGAGACAAGGCTCATGGCTTAAAAGTCAAGTAAATACACAGCCAATCGATATTTTGCAAACATTTTCACGCAGGCACGCGCACTTATCAGGTATTTGCACAAGTCCTTATCCGCGTACCAGCTTGCTTATCGCCAAAGCTATGCTACCCGTCAGCATTATTACAAATCCAAAAACAAGCGAATCTATGTGGTTAGCAGACATCAGGTGAGCAACTACGCTCATTAAACCCATGAATACCAAGGAAATATATAACTTATGTTAAGACAGGCATATCCACAAAAACGCCGTGTCATACATTGATTTTCGCTTGTAATGTAGGTAAATTACATGAGGATTGAGCAAGATATACATAGAATTAGTTAAGATTCTATGCTTATATTTCCACGTTAAACGTTAATCGGGTTCATTACGAATTCTAACACCAGCACTCCCGCTACATTTAAAAAGCGATCTCCCACGAGACTCAGAAACCGCAATTAGATTTCCGCGAATATTGCGCGCATTGACTAATTTACGTGATCATCTAAAGATCGGGGCAATGCAAACATATTTGACCACAGCTGACTCGCGTCACAGAAAGCGCTAGAAAATTTCCAAATGGCACACTCTTCCTTGATATGGGGTGGGGAGAAAGACGCATTTGAAAGATCAAGCGAGTTCGTACTATGCGATAGGTGATGTTGTCATAATCGTACCACGAAATTAAAATCCAGAAATGAACACAAACATAGTGACTATACTATAGTGAGAGTTTGCGATTGTTACGACACACACCCGCAAGAGCTTTGCGGACGACATCTCGGAAGCTATTACAGATGTGGCCACAAACAGCAGCCATGTAAGTTTTGCATAAATATATCATCGATAAATTGTCAACTGCGGAACAATATGATTGATTGAGTAGAAATAGATTAGTCGTCACCATACTGTGATTGCAAGACACCAGGTACGGATATATCAATAACCTCGAAGCGTATATTCAGAGCTATTCCGGAATAATGTATTATAGCGTCAAACAACACCGAGGCAGATACCGAAAATACAACATGCTCAGCGCTATGATTAAAATTGTCGAACCACGCATTACAGATGCAGAATTAAGACGGCGTAAGAAGAAAATAACCAATCATTACATTTGTCCGTAGCGGTAAAACTACATCGAGCTTTGAGCATCAAATGACAACCGAATGAATTTGATAGTATCGCTGGCCTGAAGTGTATAGTATGGTGTTAGCATTGTCTTTAAATGTGTAATTCAAACTCTATTGGCGTTGACAACACTATCGGCGGGTGGATGTGAACCGCGCAATATTTCCAATATCAATATTAACACGGTTCTACAAGTACCGCTTTTGCATGGTGTCATACGTTAGTAGGGAAATAGAATGACGTAAAAGTGTCAAATATGCAGCGGTATTTCATGAATTACTACAACCAAAGCATTACTCGATAAACAGAGGCAGGATAGACGCCACAGCAACGCAGTCGGCCGAACCAGCCTTTCGATAAGCTGCCACTATTCGCGAACGGGAAATTGGATTATCTCCACAAGCTAAACCAACACCGGCTCACTTTAAAAATAGAGTACGCTGTCCAGTTAGGTTTGTGATACCAAAAACAAATTATCCCCAACTTTAGGGTGTGTATCATTTCAATCTACAGGTGAAACCAGGTCAACTGTGCAGTTACAGTAGCGGTATGAACTAGGTGGACTGGGTAGTGAAACACAGGAATGTAAAATTTAACATTACGAATCGGGCGAGTGATAGCCTATTCAAGTACTGGTCAACGCGCGCGCCAATGAAAGAATTCGTGAATCAATACCGAAACCAAATATTTCAAGCCGACAGTTTCAATGCCTTCCCCAATAGTGAATTAGTGGTACATCTCTTAAGGAAAGTGATAGCAATACTACAAACAACAGTGATTGACATACCTGACATAAGTTTTCAGTTTTATTCGTTAATACGATAACACTAACTTATAATATCACAGCGCAACAATATTTCATATTAGCAAACGTTTGTACAACACATTGAATATTCCATACCTTTACTCGTAATACAAAATAAGCGATTAAAATCCATTGACCGATCAATTCAATTACCGTTATCAATAAACGCGTGCGAAATCTAAACGCCAATCCACCTAATCCACGTAAAATCAATACTTCAGTCTATACACCAGTGCATTAGGCAAAATTAGCATCAACCATACCGGATATATACAAATTACAATCTATATAGATGGGTCGAAAATAGGAAAATCAGTATCAAGCATAGGCTACTGTATGTATACAATATACATGGATGGAAAAGGGTTTATTAACCAGATCTCCACCATAGAGCAGGGTGAACCCGGGATATATCCCTATAAGAATTGGTGTATACTGTATGTGACTCGTTTCCATTCATTTGAGCAATAGTGTCTAAGCATAATCTGCAGTTCTGCACCTCTCACTATACTGCATATCGACAAGATACACGGATTCTTTAACAACTAACCTTGTACTCTCCGGGAATCGTTGGCCTGTATTCGACAGAGTAGGTCTTGAGTTTGTCTTCGTTGTACACGGCCTTCAGTTCGGATTTGTGACCCTCCGGATCGGTCAAATAAACCAGCACCGCTCCATTACCGGCGCCCACGGTTTCGACCGTGAAAGGCGCGGGAGAGCCGACTTTGCACCCGTTGGGTTGCACACCTGATGATGCGGAAACATAAAGATTACTCATCCGAAGAGCTTCTTGGAGGTACCGAACTGTAATTCACAATGTATACATACATACATGATATGATCAGAGTTGCGTTTAAGATAGAAAGGTGTTTTAGGTGTTTTAAAACACCTTAACAGTGTTAAAAATAATGTTTCCCACGAGGAAAATTTTTATTGAAAATCACAAGATTTGTGTTGTGAAATAAAATTACGTCGAATTTAGAAATTATGATATACAACGTTGCATCATGCAGAAACAGGGGCACCCTATCGGCAATCTAACTCGCCCTATGCCCCATTTACGAAACCCGGGAGTCAAATATCCCATGCGAAACTCTACAGACAATGGCCGTTGCAGATACGCTACGTCTGCAGAGCGTCATGCCTTTATTTTCGTGCTAGCCGTCAAGTACGCGTTCGACGCGAACTTCCTAGAAAACCATAGTCTAATTTTGATTGTAATTCAATGCCATTTTACAACGGATAAGAGACGCACCGCGCAGTGTTCGTCGGCTATCCAGCCCGTAAAATAAATCGGAATAATTTATCGACGACAGTAGTGATACACATAACAGCATCGATCTGTTCCCTATTAAGACCGAAGAAACCGTGACACAGTATACTTGCCAAAGTTGAAAAACTATAAAATATTCAGTTTTTACCAAATTAGATTTGGATTAGAATTATAGCTACCTAACATTCTAAATTAGATTAGAATTAGAATGATAGCTAAACAGCATTTTCCAAATTATATTACAATTAAGCTATACACAACATTCTCCAATTAGATTAGAATTAGAATGATAGCTAAACAGCATTTTCCAAATTTGAT
>ATSW01015163.1:0-12495 GCA_000444245.1 Botryllus schlosseri | reverse complement strand
CTCAGAAGTGATTCAAAACCGTGAACCTCTATAAGTCTCTGGTCATACTGGAGTTAGGTCCAGTTACGACTCATCTCGACACTGATATATATATTTGGAATTGCATTTCGTATAACACCACAATGTCCAACGGCTCAAAAGGACTATGGCATTTCTTATACTTGATTTTGAGATTCATTCATATTCACTTTCATGTAACGTCATAAAATTAGCATTGTAATCACGAGCAGTACTTAAATAGCATTGCATAGGTCACTGACGGTGGCCTACTACACTGGTATATCACTTTCTTCAGATTTAGAACTAGTGACGTTATATTGTGGCGCATTAAAAGTGCAGCAACAACATTGAGCATAATAACAACACACCTCAAGCGGAATAGGCCTATGGACGAATGTAGCGCTCACGGCTAGTATCGGTTTTGATCAACATGTCATATCTACCTACATGAGAACGACGCCCTTCTAGGTTTTTATAAATAGTTTTTTATGAATTTGAGATGCGAAAGTGGTAGTTAACTAGCCTAAGAGATTCGCCACCGAATAAAGTTTCTGTGCGTGTTTTCATATCAGTGTGACATACGATAGTTTCGAAATGTATGGAATTGAAAAATCGGTTTAGTGGTGTAAAATCCCCAAAGCTATAATACATAGGTCACACAGATTTCATATACAGAAAGGTATAAACAATAATATGTTGCAAGGACTCCAGATCGAGTAAAAGGAGTATTATCCTTCATCTAAGTAATTTGAACAATGTAAAATCTCACTGTAAAAAAATATTCATGTACATTGTACATGTACAGTGTACACTTGTACAGTACACTTATATGTGCATACTGCACATTCCCACATTAGTATGTTAGTATGTTGGTATTAGTATGCTTCAAGAAAACGCAATTTTGATGTGATAGATACAATACTTTCTTCTGCACATGCTCGTCCATCCGGGGTATACCATTGTTGACAACACATGGGATATCATGTCCAGGCTGATTTAGACGATTCCGGCGCTTGGACTTAATGGCCATGAATGCCGCGAAACCTTGCTCACGCACCCCTATGTCGAGTCAGGGATCTCGGTTCTTCTTTCTGTGTTGTTCGCGTCAAGATGCCGAACGGGCTGGATTCATGGTCGCGAAACGACTGTTTTTCAGGATTAATATCATTATAGATCAGTGGTTCTCAACCTTTTTGACCGTCACGGATCCCCGCGGACCCCTCGAGCTCTTATTTCAAATTTAGCTTAATTATCATGCAACCACCATCTGTATTGTGCAAATATGAAGTGTAGGCTAGTGGTAAACAGCAACAAAATTACTTTTTATTGAATGTAGCATCATACTATTTCGATATATATTGGGTAGATTTTTATTTATTCCAAACGAATTCTGCAACTGCATTTCATAGAATATGTGTTCGTGTCTTGAAAATCCGCGTCTTCGATTTGATACGAAAGAGTGCCGAAAATTCATTTCCACAAAGATTGGTGGTGGCGATATAATAAAAACGCGTAACGCTTTCGACAACATCTTTTGGTATGATCGCAACAAATATCGCACCACCACCGAAAAATAGATTTTTTAATGAAACTTGTAGGCTAATATTCGTCTAGCAGCTCATCTTGAAGTCATTGTGGAATATATGTTAGGTATATCACAGGAGATAATGGATTTTTGCAAACAATTTGAAGTCGCCGTGATTAACTTTATACTTCTCCACCTTTTATTATTTTTCCCCACAATCCCTAACAAAACATCTCGAAAAAGCAATATGTCTGTAGCAGTAGGCTATTGGAAATTTAGCAATTAAGATGAGTTTACCCAGTAGGATGTTTCATCTCAGACGGCCAATCTGTAGATGTGAGTCCTGGAGTTTTACCTGTAATGAAGCGAAACTGTATCGTGATTCCCTTAGGGGACTAGCAAGTCAAAAACCTAACTCTCAGATGACTACTCCCATCACCATGAAATTTTCACAGTCGCTAGATGTCGCTATGTTATATACAAAAAACAAAAAGTTTAGTGCTATACCCTGCAGTATGTGGATTTGAAGGAGAAAAATTGCACCGACACGGGGAATGCAAAATCTCAATATTGTGAAGCCCTTTTTTCAATCTTGCGTCTTCTTTAGAAAGTATTAGGACAGCGCTGTGTTATGCTAAAATTTGAAGGAATATGTGCAACCCCTCTAGGAGAAATCCCATTTTGAAATTTTGAAATTTAAAATTTCAGGTAAGTTTTTCAAAATGTTTGCTGTGAAGCTCTGTAATTCAGAGCAAGGTAGACCTAGGCCAAACGCCTCTTAGCATAACACAGCTCTCTATGTTAGCTTTTCAAAAAATCCTCAGTGAATACTATACGACATATATGTCAGACAAATTTTTGATTTACCATGAAGCTGTTCAACAAAATTTTACAAAATTTTATAATGGAGAAAAACGTCAATAAAGATTTTACCAGGAATAAAAGATACTAAACCGGTGCCGATAAAAATCGTAATTATGAAGTTATTAGTTATGTTTTGGGTAAGGTAAGGCCATGAGGTAAGAGTATAGGTACTATGTCGATATTTCAAGCCAAGAAAATAAATTTAAAACCTTGATATTTTTTCTAAATTTTGACTTGCTAGTCCCCTTAATAAAATTATAAATTTGGTTAGTGACCATGATGTAAATTTTGAGGTTCCGCGGACCCCCGGTTGCGAACCACTGTTATAGATAGCAAAAAATGAAGTGGCGCTTATTATCGTGAAAGGTCTAGTGCACCACGTGCAAGGTTTGACCTGATTCAGGACATACACGAATGAAAAGGTTGCATTAGTCACAGCAATAGGTGACAGGAGTCCACGAATTTGGTGTCTCATAATAACACGCCATACCTTCCGAATTCGGTTGTGATGTATCGATACTTTTTATATTCTGGACCGGGGGTGACCTGCCTTTTTGAAACCAAGATCTACTTCTTGGGTACTGATTAATGTGAAAGGCTACCAGTTACTCCCGTCGTTTATCCGACATATGCTGCATTTCCATACTTAGACATTCATAGCCCTGGGTAGGATTTACGCTCCTGACCATACACAGATAACGTTCTAGCGCACGCTCACTTGCGTCTACGAGCTCAGTTGCGTTTCCCCACTGCGCGCCTGAGCGCTCAATCTCCGCGTCGAGGCTCGGGAATATTAATTAGATTCCCGTTAAGCCTCCGAGAGCAACGCCTCGATCGAAAACTGAGTTCACATGTTGTTTCGGGTCGACTGACCCATATGTTCAACTGCCGTTCATGTGGAACCATACTCTCCTTCGATTTTCCACGCTCTCATTTTAATATTTGCTACTGCGACCGCAGGCGACTCATTTGTCCCGGCGGGCGTACTGACCTGACACCCTAGGTCACCGCGTTGGTGATCCTTGTTCTGAATTTTACTTTCGTGTCGACATGTTTAAAGTTTATCCTGGTTGCTATACTGACGAATTAGTCTGTAAGCCCTCGTAGCATAGTTAGCCAATCTCACTAGTTGCAATAATGTCAACTCTTCGCGTAGCCTACCACTGTAAAGGCTCCTACATATCACTGGTGATAGGCGTAAAACAGTTTGGTAACCACTACATACAGTGATTACAGTGACCAGTGGCTCGATTGTGTGGCTTCTTGTGACAGTAATTTTGTCAACCACCAACTTCACCGACAAGTCAGTGCCTGGCAAGTGAACCCCCGGCGCCCGGCGTCATGACAATTTCGTGGTAAAACTTTCACAGTAGCTAGATGTTATGCTGGTTGTAAGGATTCCCCTGTATCCTGCGGTCCTTACGGACCACTCGTAATTATGATCAAAACCTGTTTTATCCACAATGACTATCATCCATAACTATCGAGAGCCACATAAAGTTCGACAGCGTCATATTAGATTTTGGTTCGATCTACCATTGAAACACGCGCGGTAGAAGTTGAACTTCGAAGTGATATCAAGATACAGTGTAAAACTAATAAGCAGAAGCGGCAAAAATTAATGAGGTGTCATTCTTGAGACAACAATCATCTTTAGCCCGTTATTGCACATGGCTGGATCTTCGTCTATTAAGAAATATATCCCCGCTGGCAGAATACACGCGTTGCCATCTGGAGCGTGGCATGGGACACTGCGAGAATTTTCAGAGCTGCATGACAAATACTCGCTTCCCGTTCGCACCTGGAAATAGAGAATAAGAATAATGTACAGGTTAACAGATATATCCGAGATCCCGCCTGCCACAGAATTGGTGATAAGCCCATGTATCCTGATAAATATGAGCTACAGCAAATTTATCCCGAACACGTGACTATCTTTGTCCACAGAAAGTATTATGGGAGATTCCATACTTTCCGCTGTCCGCTATCAAGTGCATTGTCTCGTAGGATTTTAAATACACTAGGTGTTCGACGACAGTGTCAGTTGCGTTACAATGTGCCATTGCGAAGTTGAATTTGTTGACACTGATCTCCTCGCACTAAGCACGGCAATGGATGGAAGGGCGCTCTAGGAGGCGGGACTCACATATTAGTCTGGCCTATTACTTGCGAATACCTCATGGAGGCAAATGCCTTCTAAATAGGTTCTATGGCTTAATGAGGTATTCGTAACTGTGAAATGGCATGTAGGCTATAGAGATCAATAGGCCAAGAAGCGAAAGCCTATCATAGCAGCGCTTTACACTCTCCATTGGCGGTGCCCTTTGAAAAATTATCAACACTCGATGTGCCCTAATGAATTCAAATATTTTGCAAATTCCAATATGGGCATGGGCATATATTGAAATGGACTACAAAATCCCGCATCCCATACAAAACTACATGCACAACACTGAACTTATTTCATGTACTTGCTGATGTTCCACTATTGCGAATGCACATTGCACAATTGCACATCTCCCGATGGGAACCAAGTAATTTTCATCTGCACCATCACGGTGTCTGGCCGTTGTAGATGCTTAGCAGCCACGACGTTATTTCGTCAACATATCGGAGTGCCAAATGCCTACGATGTATCGTAATTCGTACCACAATATTTTTGTTGTCCTACTACGATATTATATAATATCTCACCCTGGTTTCGTAGCATTTTTGTACAGTGAAATACAGATTTGGGTTGACTAATATCACCGGTCATGGTTTGATTGCAGGGCGGCAGCAAAATCACTAAGATATATTTGCGACCGATATGCTTCGAATGGAAGACTTGCGTTTTATAACGTGGTATAGGCGGGGCTATTATACTATCAACGTATCGACGCCTGATTGTATAGTAATAGTATAATGTACCATAGCAATCTGCCTGCAATGTTTAGGTGGCGATCGCAGTAGCAACGCAACATTATTACAACACCGGTAGATACTTCCGAATTCCGATACCTAAGTGTTGGAGGTTTACCTAGGCTCCTCCTCGCCACCTCATCCGCGTAAGCGGTGTCTTACAAAAAGCCTAGAGGTGGGCCGTGCTATAAGTCGGCAGTTACGGAAAATATGAAGAATATCGGCCTGGTGTGAATGACCATAGTAGTCGACAAACACCATGAATATCCCAAAAACAAACAAACCGGTAGATACTTACCAATCCGAAGCACAAAGTGCGAGACAATTACGATGCGAGACGATTAAAATATGGTAATTCGGTACCGTACTTTTACGAAAATATCGTACCGTAGGCCTACTTTTAGCAAAACACAATCATACCGTATAAGCTCTTTGGTTTTATGAAATTGACTTCTAGTATAGTTGGCGAAGACAATATTTGCATATTATATCTCGTTAATTTATGAGATTATCGTAGAATTGTATTTAAATATATTGTACTCGAATGTAACAGCAGATATGCAGTGTGCACGGGTTGACTGTACTGGTATACCTGTCTGACATTGGCAGCTCTGCTTCCGTAAAATAATAGATATTGCGACCTAGCATCGAGATTGATGTACCAATTTGGCATCCGCTTTCCGGCGCTCCATTCAAACTTGTAAATATCCGCAGCTAAAATATAACGAGAATCACTCACTAATCGTTGGTTTGGAGAAGCGCCTTTATGCACTTTGGCCTACTCACGCGTGTTAGGAATGTAGTAAACGAGATTGGGATCAGGCATGGATCGAATACGCGGTGTCGTGAACTCGGGACATTCTGCTCTGCACTCCACGTCTGCCGTGTAGCAAGCTTTAATTCCAATATCGAAGTCAAGGCCGGTGTTACGCTGTGATGAGGAATTTGGTGGTGAATCATATTACCAAAAAGGGTAAGTGAATTGAATGCATTAATATATGAATGAATCGTAGAAGGAAAGCGAAACAAAACGTAGTAACCAAAGCACCGTGTAAACACTCAATCAGCAAGCAATCAAATTTCAAAACTGGTCATTTCTTGGAAGAAAATGTAGTACTGATGTAAAGATAATGACTTGCCCCCCTGCAATCTCTATTAAGATCAATGCCAATCGCATTGGTCAACGCATGTACTTACTCCTTCGAGAGGTGTTAGATGAGGAACAGTCAACCGAAAGGGCTTGTCAGTTCCAAGGCGCAGAGCTCCACCTATTCGAAAGTCCAGAGTTGTTTCGTTACAAGGAGTGAATCCGTCTTCAACATAATAGTTGACGTAAAAGTTTTCCGTGTCGCTTTCAAAATAGTGACCTAAAATCAAAACGTTACCAATGAAGCTTTCCACTTTTTCACTCCGAGGTAGTTTGCTTACCAACGAAAAGGATCTCATCGCCCGCCAATCGCAGAGCCCTGGCCGACGCCATCAAATCATCCTGTTGTGTGGTGTACCCCAGATAGTCGAGGGAATCGTACTTGATTCCCGTTAATTCCTCATAATAAAACGAATCTCTCATGGTATTGACAGCCTGAACTTTTGGAAATGGATTCAAGCTCATATTCGCGAAAGGCATCTGTCTTCGTCTGTAATATGAATTTGATTGAATGAGAACGGGATTTATCGATCATCATTTAACCTAGGAAAGTGTCGTTCCTTATTCCTAGAGCCCGACCGATATCATCGATTGAAAATTTGAAATGCTTGTTGCCGATAAAGTGATATTTCTGCCAATATCAAAATGCGACATATGTAAAGCTTGAAACAGAGCGTTGATTGTTACTTGATGCAGATTTGAATACCAATAAGTTATAAAATCTTATAAACTCCCCGCATGTGTGCATAGGAAATGATTGACCAGCGGTGTGGCGAACAAAAATACCAGGCATGAAAATGTTTGGGTTACGGAGTATCGAATCCATCCATCTATCGTTATCTAGCTGGCCATGGCGTTATTTTATTAAGTTACTGCAAAACTATCGTATCGTTTAATTTTCCATGTTACGCATTTACTTGCAGCCCTAATATATCGACTACACTGTATTCTTACCCAAAGTTAGCCTCTTCTTCTAATACTTCAAGGGCCGTCTGTATTGACCAGGTAGCGTTCTCCGCCAGCTGTTTTTGCGCGATCGCCCATTGCCGATCGACTTGCGAGTGGTGGAACATGAAAATGGGGTCGAATCCGGCAAAATTCAAACGAGCTGTATATGATAAATGATGTTCTAGTGATAAAACACTTTACAACCCGTAAATGACACCGACCTAGCGACACCGTACAATTTGCCCCGCTAGTGCACGCCGCAACGTGAGGGCCACCGTGTCCGCTTTCTGTGGACTCCGCGAATTCGTGCATAATATGCGACTGTAGTTTGCGAGTTGACACTCGCCTCCATGACATTTCGGCAAAGTTCAAGGGAGCCTAAATAGAAATAGATCCCTTACACACATTTCGGGTACTTCATATAGAGTCGGGCTACCATATTTTGGGAATCGCAAAAGAGGACACTTTTTCAAAATATTCAGACTTACAATACCAGAGTAAAATCCGAAAAATTGGTGAATTTATTCCGAGTTTGTAGTTGGCTGACTAAAAAAAATGGTCATTTTTCCGACTCGACTCCAGAAATATACACTTTTGTTGAATTCTCCGATGGTTGACTAAAAAAATGGTCAACTTACTGGCTCTACCCCCGAAATACCCACCGAAAATTACTTGGGTACTGATTTCCTACATCTCAGTCGAATTTTAACATAAATTTAACCAAAATTCTTTAAAAACAGGGAAAATTTTCAAAAAAGAGGACATTTGGGCGGCCTCCAAGGACTATATAGTCATTAATGTCATACCAGTGCAGCGACAGCATCTCTTCGAGTCGTTCTACCCGGACCAGTTCTGTCGATAAGGACCTCCATACTTGCGAATGGATTATCCTCTCCGGATGGTAGTTTTTCGCTCCATAGAAAATCTGGCGGCGATCTAGTGTCCTCTCTCAACCAGTTCCAGTACGGAATGCCCAGAGACTTGTCTTTTAAATATCTAAATACGGAGTTTCGGTATTAGATTAGGAAACGGAATCTATAAACAATCACAAATTTTAATGCAAATTCGCAACGCAGTTCTAGCGGTTTTCCTATTTCCAAATGAATTGAGGTATGATACGAAATTTATTTCTGATTTGGATTGGAAGCTTAAATCTCGAACGGGATTTGAATTCTATAATATTTAATCCACTCATTTTCTGGATGGTAGCGATATTGACAGTAACTACAATTCTTTGGACGTGAACGAACTCCAGAAATGACGTGACAGATGCATTCTCTTTGGAGCAGAATGTCGCTTCTTCAGTCCATCCATTGCAGATTAGTGGCACATGTCGAGTTTTAAAAGCTGTGTGGTGTGAGTTTCTTACTCGAACTATGATTGACGCTTGTTTATAGTGCTCTAGTGCTATCCGAAGACTGCGGTTGCAGTCTGGAGAGAGGATCTAGTTCTGTTGATTCGCTGAACTCTTGAATGATTTAGAAATGGTGAGCAATGAGCGTCGTTGAAATGATTCGTTTTGTGAAGATATACATCGATTTTACCTCGTCAGGCCTTCTTCATAGTTGAGAACAATAGATCTGTGCCATGAGAGAAATTGCATCTTAGCTCCGTGCGGACAGCATGACGAGCGACCGCATTGAAACGGCCATCCATGAGCAGAGGCTAAACAAAGCGAAGGCGCGTAGATAGTCGTTAACATTGCAGAAGAAATGGGCCTGATGAATAGTGCCATGTCAACTGCATAATTTACCAGCGTTATGGAAGCCGCGCGCCGATTTATCCGCTTTGTATTGAATCATTGCGTTGATGAGATCATATTTTTCAGTATCGGTGAGGTTTGCCACGTCTTTCCTCGTTCGGAATTCTGTCCGTTGCGGAAAGCGCATTTTAGAGATATTCTTACATTTCTACACTTCGAAGCTATGAGGTCATCAAGCTTACGGCATCTAGGTCCATGATAACAATTGCGCTTTTCCGACCCTCTGCCGGGACAGCCTCCGACTCCGGGCATCCCGTTTCTGCACATCCGTACTCGGGTTTGAACCCCTCCCCAACATGTTGCTTTGCACGCGGTCCAGAGAGACCAATCCTCCCAATAGGCTATGGAAAATGGTGATTTGTTTTAGGCCGTCTCTATCGCACTACGAGGATTGATTACTCACCTTCGTCTTCTGCGTAGTTTATCAGTTTACTTTGTGATGCGGTCGGTGAGCCGCAGAACCATGTTAAGGTTACGTCAGTGGAGTTGTTTTCGTCAAGGTCGTAGCTTTCCGTAGTCTGTTACGAGTTAACGCGTGAGTACGCAAAGCCGAGATAGGTCAGGCTGATTGTGAAGGGACCAACGCCCGAATGATATTTGATATTCTCGTACTGAACAAGCCCCTGCGCGGACGAATAGTTGGCGCCCTTTTTACTAAATAGTTTGTGAGTCATACAAATTAGCGGAGTCACACCGTATTCCGTGAAGATGGAATATCTTTGAATTTCAATCATTTTTTTGAATTTTCAAACAGCGATTATAACAATTGTGTATGCAATTGTCACCGCACAATACACTTTACCGTGGCTTACTAGGCTTCTTGTGCAGTTTGCACTCACCCTAATTTAGAGCCGGTAAAACACATCATACATCGAACTCAGCCCATCTGCAGGTGAGGAGTACATACCTACTAACTATATTATCAATCTGGAATACGTGCATTAATTAGTGTCTGGGCACAGCATCGTCTAAAAATGACGCAGTGATGTATACCTCAAATTGGATATTATAATTTATTATCTTATCATTACCATTATTAATGTTGATTTGAGTATGACATATACAGGAGAGACTTCATTATATGTTTACTTATTTAATATGTTTCTGCTCAACGTGTTCAACGCGTGCGAAGTTAATAAATCAAAATAAACTAAGTGGAGGAGGCTTGTCAAGGTCTGTCATGTCGCTGAGTGCAAATGACCGACATTGCATCATGTGCATGAAGGGAGATCGTCATAAGCTATAAGCTAACTATAGATCGCGATGAGGGAAATACTTGTAGATAAAATTTACGAAAAGCTGATAAATAATTTTACTGAAAATTAGTGTTTTCCGTTGGTATCTGACTGTCAGCTCTATTAGACGGATTGATAATTGTGTGTTAACATTATTTAATTGGTCACGTTAAACCACGATTTGTGATTCCGATTGATTTCATCGCATCAACAAAAATTTCTTGGATAAGCTGTAATTGCTGCTCTGATAAACTTGGAGTTATATATAGAGAGAGTGATCACGGATCCCTATAGGATCCCATTTCGTCACACACCTTCATGATGTGACCGACAAACATACGTTTCCAGCGCGCTTATAGAAATACGACAGAAGAGTTGAGAAATTACGCACCGTTTCTCCCACCGTTTTCCCTATTGCGCATACTCTGAAGTTCCCGAGAACTTGAGGTCGCACGAATGACTTGTAGGTGATCCCTGATGGTAAATGAATGCGATAAGAGGTCACAGATCTTTTGACACAAAACACCAACAACTTACCCGCTGTCAATAAGGAACTGAGATCCACAGGTCGACCTGTATTCATGAATACGGACGTAATGCAACGAATTCGATAGTATCATAAACGTATCATTATTCGCAATATAGCACGAAAGACTGCCCGATATTATCTGTGGGGAAATATGTATTACGCTGCCTCAGTCTTGCAGGTAAGGGAACATAACCCATGGCATTCTGGAATACAATTCTAAAGTAAGAGGAAAGAATGAACAATTCTTAGTGACGCATTTGATGTGCGAGATTTTCTTATTTGTAGGGCAACAGGTTCTTGCTGTGTTGTTCTTCTATTTCGTTCAAGTCTGATACACAGGTTATATACTTTGATGATGTATGTACTCACATAGTTGTGGAATGTCTGTTGCTTCTTGCCCTGACAATATGAAAATGAAGTATTGAAACTGTAAACTATAGGTCAACCTCCTCGACTTACGGTAGCATCTCCTTCTGCACGGGCCAAGAACGTACCCTTCTGCGCATGCGCAGTGATAGCTACCTTCTGTGTTTACGCAGCGGTTATTTTTTCCGGGGCATACGTTCACTAAAGGAATAAGCAAACGTTAATATTTTTTATCAAACTGTTGACTGCTAATTAATGTATTTCGCTAAGGGAAAATATTTTGCAAGCGCTGCAGGAATATTTATACGTGTAGACAAACTATCTCCATTAAATTGGTTTTGTAGCATAATTATAAATATTAAGTCCGTTTACTTCGTTTTTCACACTCATTTTCGTCCTCGCAATATCCACAGTCATTTTTCTCGAATCCCCTTTCGCAGCTACCGCTGAAATAAACAAAGACACTCATTCAATGTCGTGCTAGGTTAATGTTATATGAAAAATAAAAAACTTGTTCTCCCAAGAGATTTCGATTAGGATTTGAGTGATTGATAGGTAGAAATAGACATAGCTGGCAATCGACGCCATATTTTAATGGAGACATCATATTAGGGATCACTCGGTTGCCCATTGCATACATGCGCTGGTATGTGGATTAGCCCTCAGGTTTCCGAAAACGTGGAATCGGGTACAGAAGAGAATGAATTCATTTTAAAGGTAATCCATCTGGATGTCTAGAGTGAGATCACTATTTCTATTCGAAACATATTCCAACTGCTGAGATTGGGTCCTTGATACGTCCTTACGACACGCTCTTTATAAGAATTGAATTGAACCAGGAAAAAATGGAAAGCTGTGGGGTTAGACTCAAAACACGAAACAGTTTATAGTGGCCTACCTGGGACGCGGAAACTCTAATACGGGTTCTAGCTATATTATATGCTCATTACTCATGGAGTCGAATGGAAACTCTACCTGGAATGCGACATCTTCGATCCGTCAGCACCCATACTGGAGTAGTCTGGGAGAAAATCTTGAGCATATTCCGTTGAGAAGGGGGAGTATTTCACAAAGTATGGTAAGAACCATGTGTCTACAAATTGGGGATGATAGCATCTTTGTGGTAATATGCACATCCCCGTAATTTGATGCGCTGCAACTGAATGGTAAAACAAACAATGTAAATACTATAAACAAAACAGACATCTTGTCTGAGTC
>ATSW01015161.1:0-11162 GCA_000444245.1 Botryllus schlosseri | reverse complement strand
TGATACAGCTTTATATCCACAGGGTGATACAGCTGATACAGCTTTATATCCACAGGGTGAGACAACTGATACAGCTGATAGAGCCGTGTTACAGCTGATAGCTGATACAGCTTTATATCCACAGGGTGATACAGCTGATACAGCTTTATATCCACAGGGTGATACAGCTGATACAGCTGATACAGCTTTATATCCACAGAGTGATACAGCTGATACAGCTGATACAGCTGGTACAGCTGATACAGCTGGTACAGCTGATACAGCTGATACAGCTTTATATCCACATGCCCATTACATTCTGTTATGACGTCATAATGAGTGATACTCAATTACTCGACTCGAAGCATATTACGTGATTCAGAATGGAATCCCTCAGGTATTTGATTTTTCTCAGCCCTCACCGTGATAAATGATCAAACTGAAAGACAAAAGAACAGCTGCATTGACTAGCCTAATCCCTATAACTCCAACAACTCACAATACGTGGGTGCTAATACAAACATGCACGCACGTCACACAATGACAACAATAAGAAGACGAGATCGCTCATGCGTTGAACGAAACTATCAGAAAGAGAGAGAGAGAGATATGGTCCAAGAGATAATCACATATGACACAGCTCGAATTATTCACTATGCAATTAACATGGAAGAATGTATTTCTAAATATCCCTCCTTTTTGATATTTTATCATTTTTTATAACATGGATTATTTAATACCCTAATATGTATGAATCACTAAAACATGTCATATATCCAATCCTGTATAATTAAAATGTAGATAAAACAATCGAAGTGTAGCTCTTCTGTATGAGTCAGCAACTAATACAAAGATGTACCTTACTAATTTTCTCATTACACGTTATACTCATGACAAACACACACACTATCACTATTAATAAACATTGGTCAGAAATGAAATTTAGGAAGTAATCAAATAGCATATGTCTAGTCTACGTGCACTTATTCAAGTATTCAAGGACTAGGACTTGCAGTCTTTCCAACCACTTGTTCGACCCAAGAAGCCGAGCTACCATACAAATATTTTTAATTTTGTCAAGTGGGAAGCAGCGTTTAGTTATATTTAGATCAATTTTACAATTCCAGACGATGTATTTACTCTGTCATATTATCATGGTATAATTCCAAAAATTACATCAATTTGTCACTGCATCGCGAATATGAATATTGCGATTTTCTTCCTCTATGCAAATGAATTGCAATTTACAAATAATGTCCAATTTTATCAATATCGTTACTAATAACAGTGGTTGATGGTACGCAAATATATTATTTTAGTTATTATTAGTAATTTAAAAATACCTTTGAAAGCGATTGCTTTCATAACAAAGAAGTCGGAGTCAGGGTCATTTTCACAAACTCCGACCCCGACTCCAGTCAGTATTTTTTTCCATGACTCCAACTCCAGCCACTATAGTTTTCACGACTCCGACTCCAAGGCGTGCTAAAAAATTTTGAGACTGTTAAGCGATTCATCAACATTGGCGACCTCGGTGATAAAACACTTACCCCACCCGTGGGGTAATAAGCCCCACCCCTTGAAGTCCAGTAAATATCGATTCAATAGCCATTTGTGGGTAGAAAAGATCCGTTCGTCATGAGGTGGAGAAGCATGTATAGGGTTGTACAGGGATTAAATTAATCGGCTACTGAGTGGCAAGCGGAATTTGGTAGGGGATGATGGGGTAAAAGCCAATGGAGGCGTTTAGCCCCACCCATGTAGCAAAACATCAAATTGATGGTCAATGGTCATTAGGGTTGTTTAAAAATAATTTTTTTCCAAATTTCACTCATTTAGTGATAAAATTGTCAGGTTGCCTAAAAAAGACGCTACGCACCAAATTTCAGTCAATTTCGACCAGTAAAGGCCGTGCAAGCTTGAATTGAAATTTCGACCATTTTTGAATTTATAGTATTTACGGTGGCAAATTTCGACACTGCGATATGGAGTGGAGACGGGATTTTAAAGAGGATAAAAATGATTATTTCAATTTATATGTATTTCCCAGTGAATTTCGACGAGTTCCATCAAACAATAGAGTTCCTTTCAATAATGAGCGAGAGTGTAATACGTTTTTAAAAAAATTGAATTGTCTCCACCCAGCTCTACAATTTACTGTGGAGAAAGAAACTGATTCAGCACTTCCATTTTTAGACGTGTTGGTTGAGAGATCTGGAAATAAGTTTTTGACGTCAGTGTATAGAAAACCGACGTTCACTGGCCATTATATCCGTTGGGATTCTTTCTGCCCGAAGCGGCGAAAACTCAACCTAATATCATCTCTGGTTTATCGGGCCTTGCGTATCTGTTCGCCAGAAAAATTGCCACGTGAATTGGATGAGATCCATTCTATCCTATCAAAAAATGGCTATCCTGAGCATATATTGAAATGCTCCTTCGCAAGAGTGTTAAAACGTTCGGATCAACCTCCCAATTATGGACCGGAAAAATGCCCGGCATTTTTACATCTACCTTGGCTAGGCAATGTGTCGAATCGGTTTGAAAAGTTGATCAAATCGGCCGTGCACCGTTGTTATTATAGTGTAAATGCGCATGTGGTGTATACAACCAAACCACTTCTGCCAAACTTCCGAAAAAATGTACTTCCTGCTTTAAATGCAAGTAACGTCGTCTACGAATTTAAGTGCCACTGTGATAGTAGGTATGTGGGACGTACATCACAAAGATTGTTTGAACGGATAACGCAACACATTCCCAAATTGATTCGCTCAAAAACTTGCGCAAATGACCGTACGGAGTTCGCACGACAATGCAAATCCGCCGCCAAAACCGACTGTTACGACGATTACCAAGCATACGCTTCGGCAATTGGCCAACATTTAAGTGAGAACCCTTCTTGTGCTCAAAACTATAATGACCAAATGTTTACAGTCATTGCGCGAGGCAGATCCTTGTTTCATTTGAAAGCCCTAGAATCAACAATCATCCAATTGACCAAGCCTATTTTATGTAGACAAAAAGATTTTCTGTATAACTTACAAATTTCCCATTAGTGCGTTCTAATTCGTGTTTGTTATTGTTTGGTTTCAAAATGCTATGTTACCAGTATCGTACTCTTCAAGTTTGTTATTGTTGCCATCGTTACATTGCGGACTTCATGGTATGTAATTTCTGATTGTTGCGTCATACTTCGCCTTTCTGGTTTTGCTTTTCATTCTGTTTAAATCCCTTTAGTGTGCCGTTAACTCTTGAAAAGAGGCACCCGAAAAGTCTTCGAGTTGAATAAATATTTTACTACAATGGATGTTGTATTGAAAGCTATCTTCAAGTTCTGTACCACAAACCAACTGTTCAAATAGAGTATTAATAAACGTTTGAAACATAAATCTATTTGCTTATCACAATAGTTAGTATGATGGTGAATCGTAACTTGAGAGGTAATTGATAGCAAATCTAAGTAATTTCATCAATCATAGAGAGCAGATCCCTTTGAAGAGAAATTGTCGCAAACAAAGTGCAACGCACAATAACTTGGAGATTATGCAGCTTTATAGCAATACACCTAATACTGCATCCAACTCCATCTTCAAATTTATTAACTTATAAAAAGCTCTTGACGATTATAATGATGGGATTCGTACAATAAGGACTCCAGCAAAGCCAGTCTACCATTCTGACCACACCAATATTTCATAAATAAGTTGACTTCAACGTACATGATGATGATGGCACGTCATGTCCCGCCAGAGAAGCTGTCGTTTCCTCTATTATCTGTCTTTCCCTTTCCATGATATCATTCCATAGTGTTGCATATGAATTCTTTATATATTGCTCGTTAATTTGGATTCCACTCAACAATTTGTCTTGGAGCACTTCTTCGACCTGCACACAGATTTAGATGTGTTTTAAATAACACATTTGCATCTGTCTATGGATCTTGATAAGTAGGCATTGCCTACTACGCAATTTACTATTGTCAATCTTCATCCAACAACATATTGCAATTTGGCTTGAACATCACTTAAGTCACCAAAATCCACTAATACAGTCCAGTGATGCGAACTCGCAAGCATTTCCTAATTTTTGAAATAATAATACGGAATGATGATCATTTAGAACAGAAGTGGGAAATCTTCTGAACGCTGCGAGCCAGCATGAATTGAACAACATATTTGGCCGGTAAAAACATTACTGGACAATGTATAAAGGAGCAGAGAGCAAAAACACCATACAGCAAATGATATTCTACTGCAAGGAGGCGCTGTTGAGTGGATGTCAGTTCACAAATATAACAAGTACTTGTATGCAGGGAGTTTACAGAAATTCGATGTCTACAGTTGAATGGAAAGATTTGATTATATTTGACCTACTAGAAGAAGTGATTTTCGTTTTGTTATTTCAATTCGTTCATTCTGCATCCATCCGCCTACCAAATTGTAATGCGGGCCGCATTGAAAAAGAACGCGGGACGCAGGCTCCCCAACTGTGAGTGAGAAGAACAATTGGCAACGTAAAATCCAGTGTCATATAAAAGCGAGTGTACATGAAATTTCGTCAAGTCTCAACATCAGGGGTGTGCGTGCGAAATGGCAGGAAGAAAATATCTTGGCGTGCTGAGCCAAAAGTTTTACGCAGTGGTTCCTAACGTCAGCACCAGCGGCCCCCATGGGTTAGAGACTCTGAAGCACTGAAAAATTGTTTGTCGCGCCCGGTGCTAAATAATATCGGTATGTGCATTGTGCACGTGTAAAATACGTTTTCACAAATGCCTGGTTGATATAATTCGTGTAAAATTTGGGTTACATGCTTTATGTGCATCATTTTAGATCGCAAAGTCTTCAGTAATTAGTCGAGTGGTAGTTGGGCGTGTTGAAAGCACAAAATATTTGCGTCAGTCAAGTCCACTCCAAACCAAACCTGAAGAGCCCGACCAGAAGGGGCGCCAGACCACGAAAATTTCTGGAAGGGGGCGCTGGAGGAAAAAAGGTCAAGAACCACTGGTTTATAGTATATTTTCGATGGCGCATTTCTGAATTGAAAACGGTGAATTACACAAAACAGCTTAGTGGATGTGTCAATATTAGATTATATTTCTTTGCCGTCCTTATTGAAAACAATAGTAAAAATGAAATATTTTCAGCACTTTTTTATTTACATCAACCCCCAGACACGTTTTTCTGATGTGTTTGGAATATTACAAAGCTTGACTTGGCCGCTGCCTCCCAAGCAGTTTATAGCTTGATCAAATAGCCTTCCTATTTTGCCAGCTTCGCTTGCTGGTCTTCCGAAATTACCCCACTCTCAGCCCCAGTCCAGTGTCTGTGTGTTTTCTCTCATAACTGAACACAGCGATCAGCCCGCCACGAACGAAAAAGACTGGTTAGCGTCCAATTTCAGTAAACAAAAATCTGTCATCTTTGACATGCCTGTTCATCGTTTGCTGGTAATGATGACTTGCTAATCACGACCACTGATCAATAATTTTAATGAATTAGGAATTCGGAAACGTATCATTTAACAATCTGAAGCACAGGCTGTGTAATACGTAATGGAACAATGGAAACAAAAGCTTTGAACTAAACTATATGGAAACATGAATTTTTGTGAATTCAATTGTCACACTTAGCGATATAGGCTTTACCGTATTTTGAATCTGAAATACGCATTCGACATAGGTAGGTTACATAATCACGGCTACATAAATTTACAGGCCTCAAGTAAACGCATTTCAAGTTCAGCTTATACAGACTACGGTTCTAGTCCAAACATTAACACAACCAACTAGACTTTATTTTCTGAATTACAAGCAACTTTAGGCGGGCCGCACAATGTCCAGGTCTGGCCTATATG
Organism: Botryllus schlosseri; assembly: GCA_000444245.1. NCBI lineage: Eukaryota > Metazoa > Chordata > Ascidiacea > Stolidobranchia > Styelidae > Botryllus > Botryllus schlosseri. The sequence continues at coordinate 5,330 of ATSW01015161.1, read as the reverse complement.
ATCACAACTGCATGACCGGTACACTCACAATTTTTGGCTCAAATCCAGCTGCAACGAAGACTGGCAAGAGAGCTGATATTTTCATCAAATTTTGTATGTATTCCTTTCTCCGTCTCTGCTCCTCCTGCAATAAGATGGAGATTCAATTTCAAGGCACAGATAAGCAAATTTCTCCATCATGCACAACAATAAGTTAGAGATTGATCCTCAATTCGGGTACGTTGACTATAATGGTTTAGATACCCAGAACTGAATACTCTGAATCTAGATCAACAGGCATCACTAAAATGAAATTTTGATTCCTGTCTGTCACGGGTTGATGGGAAAAAGGCGGCATTTATGTAGATAAAAAATCCAAGTGTAACTCTTGTGTATGAGTCAGCAACTAATAAAGAGATTGAACTTACAAATTCTGTCATTGCACACTATCCTGATTACAAGCACACACATTCTTACTACTAATAGACATTGATCATGAATGGAATTTAGTTAAGTAGTCTAAGACCATAGCCTATGTCTAGTCTACATGTACTTAATCAAGTATTCAAGGATTGGGACTTACAGTCTTTCTTAATCATTCGTTCGACCCAAACAGCTAAGCTACACTACAAATATTTTTAATTTTGTCAAGTGGAAAGCATCATTTGGTCATATTCACATCATTTTCACAATTTTACAAAACCAGCCGATGCATTAGCTCATTCACAGTATCATGGTATAATTCCAAAAATTGCATCAATTTTGACTGCATCGCGAAAACGCATATTGCGATTTTCTTTCCCTCTGCAACTGAGTTGTAATTTGCAAGTAATGTCTAATTTTATCTATATCAGGGGTGGGCAACTTTTTCGGGGAAAGGGACACCTGAGATTTACGAACCATTGCGCGGGCAACTGGAATGTTGATAACCTTTTTTTAGTCATCGATAGGAGCGAACTGAATTAGGTAACATTGCAAACAAGACTTATATTAATACGCTCTAAAATTGATAACAATATGTCATGCAACCGTGCAGTGCGCAATCAGGCCCTGGTTGCGCGAAGCGCGAATTTTTTTTGCAAGATAACGACTAAATTAGGCTATAGCTATATCAATAAATATGTCGGTAACATACATTGGGGGTCGCATCTGTACTGTATACCACTTGGGCTCATTTGGCTAGGACAGGATTATTTGACGTTTAGACATAGCAAAATCGACGGTATCAGTGAACATGCCTCTATCATTTTGTGCAAATGTTTTGTCGACGATCTCGCTGCGAGTGCACAAGCGAAGCCGTATCTCCTAATTGCGAATATAGTTAGACTCAATTCTGTGAATAATATGTATTTATAATTTTCAGAAGGGGGCTCAAATACTGAATGCAAGAAATCTAGTGACAATGAATCATGGGAAGTAGCCTACCGAGAAAAATTTCAAGTCAAATAAATCTGCTATGAAATAATCTACTTCATGGTCATATAAGAAGATCTGGGATAAATGTGGCTGACCCCTGGATACGTCAATGCGTCAGAACTGTTGTTTTAGTCATCATCAAATTTCGCAGTCATGCTAATCAAATTTTGGTTGGCCTTGCAATTGTACCTGATGTCATAAATAATTTCGAGAAATACCTCGCAGGCCACACCTAACCTTCTCGTGTGCCAAATTTGGCCTGCGTGCCACGGGCTGGCCGCACCTGATCTGTATGGTTAATAATAATAGTGATTGGTGGTACATAAAAATTCTATTGAAAATTCTTTGAAAGCAAATGTTTTAATGATAGAGAAGTTGGAGTCGGAGTCGAAGTCATAGTCATTCTCACAAACTCCGACTCCAGTCAGTATTTTCCCACCGACTCCGACTCCGACTCTGACTCCAGCTATTATAGTTTTCACGACTCCGACTCCATCAAGCGAAAATTACCCCGACTCCGACTCCGACTCCACCGACTCCGACTCCGACTCCACAGCCCTGATTGTCACGAGCCGCCACTGTGTAAATGGGTAATGTATTGCATCTTATCAATTAATTCCTCTATTCATTATTTTGGCTGGTAACTATAAACTGAGGCGATGCAATTACTTTTAGTTTTGCAGTTCTACGTATATGTGAGCGATACAGCGGCTTCTTGCGTGTTAATTTAACTCTATATTCGTTGTTCCTTGATTCAGAATCAATGACCTCTCAATCTGGATTTCAGACAGCTAACAAAATGCAATGACATAATCATGCCTCATACTTCGAAAAGGCAACTTGACTTGACTCGAGTCACCTCCAAAAATCGATTGACTTGACTTGACTCGGGTCAAAATGTGCAGTGACTCGTGACTCGACGGTAGTGACTTGATCCCAACACTGGTAATGATTCGATTCACGATTTTCTGATGAGTCGAGTCATTGCACATGACTCGAGACTCAGACGGCCAAGACTGATATTCCACTGTAATTTTGAAGAATAGTAAAGTAACCATGCTAATGGGATTTCGTCTGTCATCATCATCATTGGTTTATTATCAATTTTATCAGTTCAATACACCACAAAAAATGCGATACAATGAAAAGAAAGGAAGATGTCGAAGCGACTAGGAGTTGTCTATGGAATCGGACACCCACCTTGGCCTAGGCGATGTAAAGATACTGAATGAAAGTAAAGAAGATAGTATAGAAAAAGGAAGCGACAAGAAATAGGGCGTCATGTCATGGGAAGCGAGATCGATAGGTCAGTCGTGGTCCGGTAATCTTGAGGATGAACTGTATTTATTTAGTAGTAATTGCTTGTATTTCGACTTGAATGTGGACATGCTCGTCGACTGCCGGATGGCCGGCGGGATACTGTTCCACACATCAGGTCCGGCATATTTGATAGAGCGATGATCTTTTCGGTCGATCATATGATATTTGGAAGACGTGGACGCGCGTGTGTTGTACTTGTGCGCTTTTGATTCAGAGGTAAAGAAGTCATTGAAGTATTCGGGGCAACGATCGCAGTGAAATTTGGGGGACATTGACCGCAATGGAACTGATAGGCTATAAACTTGGCAATTTCTACCTTCCTCATATCTTCGAATTTTAAAACACCTAATCTTTTGAGAAGCGATTTATCAGTTGCACATCCAGGCCCCCGTGGGGCTTTGGCAATGATACGGATGATCCGATGTTGAAGTTTTTGCAGTGGGTCAATTGTATTCTTGCAGGCAGCACCCCAACAAAGAATTCCGTATTGTAACTTTGATAGGAATAGAGAGTTGAAGAGTATCAACAGCACGCTGACTGGCAGAATGTAGCTAAGGCGGCGAAATAGACCACATACCTTCGATAGTCGTGGTTTGAGTGATTGTATGTGACTCTTCCAGGACATGTCCGAATCCAGTAAAACACCATGGTAGGCTATTTGGCATTTTTAGTGTTGGAAATTGGTTGGCCAGCGATGTCAACGGTTAGGTTATTGCAGGAGTTCACGACCAATAATTGGGATTTCGCAGCATTAACACAATTGCCAATATCGCTCTCTAAGCAGTTTTTTATCTTGTATGCGAATCAGTAGTACATGCCTCGAAATAGTATGCTAACAATACGTGTATTTTATATGCAGGACACATCTGTGCTGCAAAATGGGATATGAGTATGACTACTTCATGAATACCGGGAAAAAGTTAGTACTTCTACCAACTCAATTTCATCACATCATAGGCCTACGTAACTTCCGACTGAGCTATATACCGGCGGAGATCAATCAATTAGTCAGAGTGATTATCATAAACACTTTTATCAGTTGTAAATACCACAAGATCGAGGTGTGTTAACGAATACTTGCGCCTCCGAGACAATAATAATAATATTTTTATAAGCTGTCAAATGCACGAAATTGAACCATCAAATCTATTCATCGTTCCAAAATTTACAGTTCCCTTAAAACAGGGGTCGCCAACTCAAAACGCGTCGCGGGCCACTTTTCGAATTTCATAGAGGCCGGGGGCCGCATGAATTATCTATCGAGGTAAAATAGGCCACACAGTCCCAAAACCACGTTTTTAAAACTTTACATCAGCATAACGCTGTGCTCTGTAACATGGGTGACGGGCATTGGTACCACAAAAGGAACATATTTTGAAAGAAATAAAGATACAACAAAAATATCATGATCGTCATTCATTCTATTTTGATATATGAGCTGCGCACAATACCTGTCAAATCTTAGGGTTAGCTAGACACGGAACATGCTGGGAAACCATCTCATTGTAAAGCTTGATCTTGCGGGGAAGCCCCAAGTCGTTTGTAACCGTCTTGCAGACTTGGACAACTAGAAAATTTTCAGCTTTTCTGAATTAGATTAGAATTAGAATTAGAGCTCCACAGTTTTTTTCAAACTAGATTAGAATTAGAATTAGAGCTGCACAGCTTTTCCAAATTAGATTAGAATTAGAATTAGAGCTACACAGGTTTTTTAAATTAGATTAGAATTAGAATTAGAGCTACTAAGCCTTTTTCAGATTAGATTAGAGTTAGAATTAGAGCTATACTTAGTTCGCAAAAACTTGGAAATGGAATGAATTTGTATATTGGAAATGAATACAGCAAAATGCAGTTCACATCAAATCACAGTGCGTGGTGCAAAAGGCCGTGAGGCGATAGGCGCCACATATTTTTGTTTAATAAACAACAACAATAGTGCATTCCCATAAACATGAGAATGGTTAACTTCTGTACACCAAGCTTGGCTCGATTTTTACTATACTTTAATAATAAACTATTACTTCTTTTATGGTATCCATGGGCATCGCCCATGTTAGTCAGAATGGCAATGTACTAACGTAAAGTTTTAGAAACAAGAATGCTGTTCGCAGACTACAAGCTACTATAGCAGGCTATATTCGTCATAATATTTACTATGACTGCACGGTGGAAGTAATGCCATGGCGGCTTGGCACTGGATTTCCCTGCGCAAGCGGGATGGATTTCCCTGCGCAAGCGGGATATTCTTTTTAACTCACTGCAATAGTGCAATATGCCTCGGACAAAGAGGGATTTTCAGGAAAACAATAATTAGATTAGAACTAGAATTAGAGAATACGGACATTTCACAAATTAGATTAGAATTAGAATTAGAGCATAAGAACATTTCACAAATTAGATTAGAATTAGAATTAGAGCATGGAAGCATTTCACAAATTAGATTAGAATTAGATTACTGGCATTTCGCTCTAATTTAGTGAAATTAGACAACTAGAATTATCTAGTTGTCCAAGTCTGCTTTTGTCCTCTTTTTTGAGATTTTGTCCTCTTTTTTGAAAATTTAGGAATTTAGGTCAGATTTAGAGCAAATTGCGAGTGATATGCCGCAAATTAGC